>CAUYLG010032994.1:0-85245 GCA_963573385.1 Cacajao melanocephalus
AAAAGTGCAGGATCTAGCGAAGTAATGTACTTGCTCATGGTATCACTGAGCATGCCCAATTCTTCCTATTCTTTTTCCCAAGTTTAAGTCCCGTGTCTTTGAAGACGTACGCTTCCCATTATTCTACCAAATCTGAACATAAATTCAACCCAACTGGAGACATTAAATTCTCCAGGTTTTGAAGAGTCACAGCGTTAAGGGTCTAGACAGCCTTGAGATAAGTACCAGGTTTATACAACATAAGGTAATAAAATAAATGAACACAAGAACTCTTTCATTCAGTGTGGATTAACAACTATCTGTACACAGGATTAACCAAGACTAGCAAAGTAGAAAAGTATTTTGCTAGGAGTATTTGTTTGCCTCCCAAGAAAATCTAGAAAAGAACATCTTTTTAACTGACATGTCAGTAAACTACTGTATTATTTATATGTTAAGCTACCTGAAGCATGCCTCCCCTGATTCTGAGGCATTCTCTGGAAGAGATCGTGGTTGTATTCATAATCTCTGTATTCTTCATGTGCACGATCTCCAAGTGGCCGCTTTCTCTGACCGTCAAAAAAAATTGTCTGAATAATAATATCGGCAACCAGAGTCTCCATTTTCAACAGCAAAATTAACTTTCGTTACCAATGACTGAGAAGAGCCATACTCTCTAGGGACATGTGCTAGACTTCTGGCAAGAGAAGAAGGTGCAGATCATCTGTTGCTTTCTCTTCTCATTATTTCACGCGGTGTTCTTTGAATTGGAGTTCTAAGGAAACTCTGGTTTCTTGAAACTACCCCATCTCCAGAAGCTGAAAAGGCGTTAGGACTGGAATCTGGAAGACAGATACCAGTTCGTCCGGGAATGGTTGGACCCTGCCGGATGAATGAAGGTGTGAGATTCCGAGGCAGAGGCGACGTCTCCTTCTTCACGAACTTCCCCTGCAGCTCGGCCGGCTTGGACACTTTGTTTTTGGGTAGTTTTCTTTCGGGACAGCATCGCTGAGCGGCCTCCCCAGGGCTCGGCCGTCTCGGCCGCCACCTCCGCCGGCGCCGCCGCCGCCTGTCCGGAGCCCGGGCTGCCCGCAGGGACTGCCGCGTGTTCAGGGCGCTCAGCGCGCTGCCGCCGCTCAGCCGCAGCTCCGTTCCTTCCCCGAAGTCGGCCCGCTCTGCGGCGCTGCCCGGGGACGCCGTAAGGAGAGCCGAGCGACGCCGGGCCAGGGCCATGGTCCACCGCGGGCCGCCGGGTGACCGCTACCGCTACCGCCGCCGCCGCCGCCGCCTACATCCCGTAAACTCTTATCCCAGGATTTTTAAAGTCAGAGGATGGGCTCTTAAGTAAGCAAAGCACAAAGCTTTTTTTTTTTGAGATGGAGTCTTTCTCTGTCACCCAGGCTGTTTTGCAACCTCTGCCTTCTGGGTTCAAGTGATTCTCCTGTCTCAGCCTCCGGAGTAGCTAGGATTACATGTGCCTGCCACCATGCCCAGCTAATTTTTGTATTTTTAAGAGAGATGTGGTTTCATCATGTTGGCCAGGCTGGTCTCAAACGCCTGACCTCAGGGGATCCGCCTGCCTTGGCTTCACAAAATGCTGAGATTACAGGCGTTAGCCACTGCGCCTGGCCAAGCACAAAGCTTTTAACATAAAAATGGAAATCAACCTTTTAGTGTTTTGTTTATTTAATTCAAAAAATGCACTTATTTTGGATTCTATTAAATAATAAACATTTATATGTGGTTAAGTGTTTGGATGCCAATCATTCACCTGTGATTATGGGTGGGAAGAGTTGAGATGGTGCAAAGAAACTTCAAAAGTGGTATGGGCCACTCACAGTGGCTCACTCCTATAATCCCAGCACTTTGGGAGGCCAAGGGGAGCAGATCTCAAGGTCAGGGGTTCAAGATTAGCCTGACAAACATGGTGAATCCCCATCTCTACTAACAATACAACAATTAGCCAGCCATGGTGGTGGCCACTTGTAGTCCCAGCTACACAGGAGACTGAGGCCAAATTGCTTGAACCCAGGAGACAAGGGTTGCAATGAGCTCAGATCATGCCACTGCACTCCAGCCTAGGCAACAGAGACTGTATCTTAAAAAAAAGGAGGGGGGGCTGGTTTGGACCACAGTCAGACTAAAATCAATTAGAGAGTAAGCCAGGAGCATCTCAAAGTATACCTGCAGTTATTAGGCAATAATATGCAATTTCTGAAACCTAACTTAAATGCAGCTTTTAAAGAAATTTAAAATGTGTCAGTTTAGCCACGTTTATTAAATAAAGTTAGCAAATGGGTATCTCTTGAAAATGAGAGCTAAAAAGAATTAAAATAATGTAAAGTTTCTAATTTTCATCTTTACTTAACAGGCATAAGTCAACAGAACAACTCAGTATTTCACCAAATTAAAAACAAGAATTATATTAGAGAACTGAAACTCAAGAGAAATGGTAATATAACTAACCTCAGGCAAATAGTTGTTGCAGTTATTTGAAGTCTGTGGGTTTGAAGTAGGAATTCTTATGGGTGTTGGGGGAATATATTTTCTGTTGAGTCCTATACTATTAAGATTTTCAACTCAAGGTGACTCTGGGTCTGGCCTAGTAGGAAGAGCCCTGGGAAAAGATTTCATCTGCTCTTCCATCAGAGAAAGCTCACTGTTGATCTCCACTATCTTCTTATTCGATCTGTAAAGATAGCAAAGACAAATGCTTAGAATTTCATTTTTCCTTAAATGATTCTCAATGACTTGCATTTTTAAAAAAGTTCCCAAGACCGTAAAGCAGATTACTCATTAAAGAGTGTTTTTTTTCTAAATTGTACTTTAGGTTCTAGGGTACATGTACAGATCATGCAGGATTGTTGCATAGGTACACACATGGCAATGTGGTTTGCTGCCTCCATCCCCCACATCACCTACATCTGGCATTTCTCCCCATGTTATCCCTCCTTGACCTCCCTACCCCCACCGTCCCTCCCTTGGCCCCCCGAACAGACCCCAGTGTGTGATGCTTCCCTCCCTGTGTCCATGTGTTCTCATTGTTCAACACCTGCCTACGAGTGAGAACATGCGGTGTTTGATTTCCTGTTCTTGTGTCAGTTTGCTGAGGATTATAGTTTCCAGGTTCATCCATGTCCCTACATAGGACACAAACTCATCATGTTTTATGGCTGCATAGTATTCCATGGTGTGTATGTGCCACATTTTCCTTGTCCAGTCTATTGTCGATGGGCATTTGGGTTGGTTCCAGGTCTTTGCTATTGTAAACTGTGCTGCAATGAACATTCGTGTGCATGTGTCCTTATAGTAGAATGATTTATACTTTGAAATTAGTTACTTGCCTTTGAGGGTAGATTTGTCTTAAAGGACAATAATTACACCTGTCACATAACTCCTCAGAAAAAGTTGTGATAAGAGCCTGTTATCCAGTCCTAGATATTCAGCTGGTCTTGGGTTGGCATTATTAATGATTGCTTGAAAGTAAATACTGTTGATTATTCTGTTTAGAAAACAGATTTCTGGGCTTTAAAAAATAACAGTTACACTTGTGACTTACTTGAACCTTACAAATGATGTCAGAACCGTCATGAATATAGTCTCCATCAAGTGTGCTTTCTAACCTCAGCCAATGTGTTCTGTACCTCGCGATACACATTATTCACCCTTATTTTCTATTTGCCCAGTTGGCAAGAAGTAGGCACTCAGCCCCTGCATCGTAAATGAGTAGAAAGGCCAAATCTTCTGAGTCTAAAATGATACAACCCCAGTCTACTCTCTATGTATTTTCAAGTCTTTGACGTTGTTTGCTAAATACAGGATTCTTTTCTATAGCTGGAGAATTCTGGAGTCCTTATCTAGAATTTATCTTAGCCGTTCAGTTAATTAAGATAATTATCCTAATTATCAGTTGTGAACCAACCTCAACTATGTACCCCCTTCTTAAAAACAAACAAAAAGACAGCAAAGGAAAGTACTGAAAGGAAAAAATTAGAAAAATAGCGCATTCGACATGGGAGGTCACCAGAGAAGATACATCGTGGTATATCATGTCTGATTCCGCTCATGTTAGACAGAGCCCATATTAAGTCTTTTCACATACTGTTCCTCTTCTTGATCATCAATTTTCAAAGCAAGAATAAAAATTATAGTGTAAGTAAAAAAACTTAAAAGCACCTCAACCATATGTCACAGCGTCCATAGCCTGGATCTCATGATCTCTACTTACAGAATAACACTTGGTTCACATTTAAAGCCTATTGTATCCTACAATCTAATTTTTATTTATAAACATCAAATGATTCTTTTTTACAGTTTTCTTCTCCACAGCATATCGAAAGCAATCATTAGTGAATGGTAGGAGAGGAGAGAGATGTCACAAGGCTGGAATGTATTTTCAGTTGGTTTCCAAAATTCATTTTAACCCAATGCCCTTAGTCATTAAGGCTTTTTTGGGCGTTAGGGCCCTTTGCCCTCGGTTTTTTTTTTGCCTCCTGGTTTAGGGAGCATCTCACACTTGTTAGTTTCTGGTTGTTGGGCCGGCCATGCCTCCTCTAGATCAGGTGCCAGGCCAAGCAGGGGCCGTGTGTGGGCATGGGAGAGCACAAAGCAGTTCAGGAGCCCAGAGTCAGCCACTACAAGATTTTTGCTAAGTTTTGGGTGTTGGCAGCATCCTGGACCTCATGCCTGGGCCTGAATGAGGCTCTTTCTTAAGTGTTTTTACAAGTTTGTGTTTTATTTATGGAGCGACTTATCCCTTCCATTCAGAGCAGCCCCACCCAGCCATCCCTTCAGCCTCTGGGCTCCTACCTCCTAAAAGCAGAGCCACCTGACTGGTCTCCACCCTGTATTAGGGTCCAGCCACCATGCTCACAGGTATTTTTCCTCATAAAGTTTATACCCAGTTATTTATATGTATCTTGGTTATGTCAACTTGTTTGTATTGCCTATTTTGATTATAAAATAAAATATCTTGTCTGGGCACAGTGGCTCATGCCTGTAATCCGGTTACTTTGGGAGGCCAAGGGGGGTGGATCACGATGTCAGGATATGGAGACCATCCTGGCCAACATGGTGAAACCCCGTCTCTACTACAAATACAAAAATTAGCAGGTTGTGGTGGCATATGCCTACAGTCCCAGCTCCTCAGGAAGCTGAGGCAAGAGAATCACTTGAACCTGGGAGGTGGAGGTTGCAGTGAGCCCTGATCGCGCCACTGCACTCCAGCCTGGGCGACAGAGCGAAACTCCGTCTCAAAAAAATATATATCTTAACAGAAAAAAAAACCATCAAACATATGCCTACTCAAAGTTAACCAAACTCAAGATTAAGGACACACTCCTCCACAAGACTGGCTCAATTCCGACACCAGCTGTAATTTGGGAGTCCCCAGGGCCACCCTCACTTCTGACCAGATTTGGGGTTTTCTATGACCACTTTTAGGTTTGATAATCCACTAGAATGACACACAGAACTCAAGAAAGCACTACAGTTATGATTACAGTTTTATTATAACAAACATATATGAATTAGAACCAGACAAAAAGATAGATAGATATGCAGGGCAAGATTTGGGAGTGTTCCAAAGCAGAAACTTCTGATGTCCTCAGGGACATTACCCTAATGGCACACTGCTGTGTGACAATATGCATAGGATTGACAACCAGGGAAGTTTCTCCAAGCTTTGATGTCCAGAGAAGTTTTACTGGAGGTTCATTACATAGGCATGATTGATCAAATCCTTGCCCAAATGGTTGAACTCAATTTCCAACGCACCTTCTCTCTTTGGGAGTGGAATTAATGTCACCTGGCTCACAGTTCCAACTGTCTCATCTTGTCTTTGGTCTTCCTGACATGGCCACCTTTCATCCTGAGTCATCCCATTAGCATAAACCATCAGGTATGCTCTAAGGGGCCCACCATGAAGAACAAAGACACTCCAATCACTTGGGGAAACACCATGGGTTTAAAGGTTACCTCTCAGGAACCGGAAACAAAGGTCAGCCAAATTATTTATCACACAATGTTTATTATGCAATAATAAACTATTTATCTATAAATAGTAATCACATACCACTTTGTCAATCTACAGTACACATTATAAAGCACAGAAAACTAGGTGTTAAAAGAGGATAAGGTGGCCGGGCACAGTGGCTCATACCTGTAATCCTAGCACTTTGGTTGGGAGGTCAAGGCAGGTGGATTACCTGAGGTCAGGTGTTGAGACCAGCCAGGCCAACATGGGAGAACCCTGTCTCTACTAAAAATGCAAAAATTAGCTGGGCATGGTGGCACATGCCTGTAATCCCAGCTACATAGGAGGCTGAGGCAGGAGAATTGCTTGAACCTGGGAGGCTGAGGTTGCAGTGAGCTGAGATCGTGCCACTGCACTCCAGCCTGGATGACAGAGCGAAACTTTGTCCTCCCAAAAAAAAGGTTAAGTTAGAGTTTTTAATATTGTTTTCAAGCACCCTTGTAGAAAACCAGTGGAAAACTCTCCAGATACCCCATAAAGCAGAGCAGTAAAGCTGACAAAAAATGGTGCACACCAACTGCAGCCATGCCCGCCTGTCTCCCCTGGCCCTCTCAATATTTTATTGACATCTCACTTTCCCCTTGACATTCCTTCCCTCTTTTGCCCTTATTGGCTCCCCAAATTTTGCTGTTCAAATCAGTGGCTTCATTGCCACTGAAGTTAAACATAGTGCTAACGCCAGTATGACAGGGTAATTTTTATATAGCCCTCATCAAAAGGCCCATGTCAAAAGATCTTTTTGTTAGTAAGCAATAGTGCAACAAATATTTTGACCTCCTATTCTGTCCATAACCTCATCTCTGAAAATTCCTTCACTCAACTTCATGCAGTCTCTGAATTTCACAGGATTGGTTCCTAATCATGACCTTTTTGATAGGTTTGCCACCTGGTATTCAAGGAGTTAAGTATAATAAAAACTAAAGCTGCTCTCCACCCCAAACCCAGCACTTCCTAATTGCATATCAAATATTTAAGCAACTTGAAAACATAGATGCTTTGTTATCATTGAAATTATTTCCTTATCATTCTGTTTTTAATAAACTGTGAATTTTAAATATGTACATAAATATGGTAATTTATGTAAATCTTTGCCTTCATATTTTATATTGTAGAAATGAGTGCTTTCTGAATTGATAGAGCAGAGTTTTACATCCTATGACCCTATAATATGCATTGAAAAGTACCAAATATGATTTCATTTATGCAGCAGATAAGACAGCTTCTTGTAGGAAAAATTTCCTTAAGCTGGGAGGAAAATTTCTTTTTTTAATTTTTTTTTAATTCCCTCAATTTAAAACCAACAAAGATAGGGATCTGGGAGGGAATGAAAAAGGCAGAAAGAAAGGAGTCCATGTGAGAGCAGAGTTGTGAATTAAAGCTTCATTTTGAGAAGGAAAAGAGGCACCAGGCTGGGATTCTGAGTCTGGTGGACAGAGCTTTGAATGCTTTGCAAACCCTTTACTGATGTCCCTTGCCTCAAAGTTAGACAAATCTAACAGACTCAAATACTGTGCAACCTTGGAAATTTGACAGTGCTTAACTTTTCTCAGCCTTAATTGACCATCTTAAAAATGGGAAAAGAATTCCTAACTTACAAGGTGGCCATGAGGAATAGAGGAGAAAAATCTAATGTACGTGGCACTGGGTAGACACTAGTTTTTTTTCATTTGTGTTTATTTTTTAAGATGATAGTTCTCAATTCAGATCATATATTAGAGTCTCCTGGAGATCTTTTAAAGGCATATTTATCTTCTGTGCAATTCAATCACAATCTCTGCCATTGCGACCCCAGCATCAGAATTTTTATTATTATTATTATACTTTAATTTCTGGGATACATGTGCAGAACATGCAGGTTTGTTACATAGGTATACATGTGCCATAGTGGTTTGCTGCACCCATGAAGCCACCATCTAAATTTTAAGCCACGAGTACATTAGGTATTTGTCCTAATGCTTTCCCTCCCCTTGCCGCCGATCCCCCAATAGGCCCCGGTGTGTGATGTTCCCCTCCCTGTGTCCATGTGTTCTCATTGTTCGACTCCCACTTATGCAGGAGAACATGCAGTGTTTGGTCTTCTGTTTCTGTGTTAGTTTGCTAAGAATGATGGTTTCTAGCTTCATCCGTGTCCCTGCAGAGGACACAGCATCAGGATTTTTAAAAAAATCTCTCCAAGTGATTAAAATATGAGGTCACATTGAAAAATGAGAGCTTTCCCAAGGCAATTTTTTGGTTACATATTATTGGAATTGAACTTTCATGTAGAGTATTAATAAACATTCTTGAAAAATACACAAATAGATCTTATATAACTTCCTAACCTTTCATTTAGCTGGATTTTGCAGAATGATTTTTTAAGCCCTTATCTCTATGACCAATACATGAAAATTTGGACTGGATCTGAATGTTAATTGTTTGCCAGTGTGTTTTCAGAAATTTTGTGATTCAGATAGACACATGGCATAGAGTCTGTGTATGGATCAGGAATTCAAACTGAAGTGGTTGGGCCAACAGGATTCATATAACAAGTCCTGGTCATCATCTACAAAAGCAAGACCTGCAGTGGAACTAGCTGCTTTCTGAGGCAGGGGTTTCTTATAGACTTTGTCTCAACGTGAGAAAGACAGGCTTCAACTCATGGGTTGAATCAAGTAGTGTCCCCTGGAAGAGATAACAAATGCAATGATGAAAAGTTGTTTCTGTCAAAGATTTCTCATCAATGCCGCCTCTGCAAAGGTTCCTGGGACCCCTTGACTATCTTATTAATGGAAGTAGACAAAGAAGGACTGATATGGAGAAGGCTTCTGCATGCCTGGGGTAAATATATCTGCAAATGTGCAGTCATTGTCACACGATTCACCAGCAGTGTATGACATCGCCAGCTAATTCAGTTTAGGACAACTTCTCACGAGCATAAGCAGCTCCTGGGGAGGTCTTTTGAAAAGAAACAGCAGTACATATGCCCCCTCATGGCTTCATTTTTCTCTCTGATGAGATGACTACATAGAAAAGAGGCAAGGCCATAGCTTCTGAACTTTGAAAACTTCTGAATTGGCATAGGGGGATGGTCATGTTTGTGGTTTTTTCAAATATTATATATTTTTTAAAAAAACATTGGTCTGAAGTCTACAGTATGTTGAAGATAGCATATAAGGTTCTATTTTGTGTCTCTGGAGAAAAACAACAAAATATTCTATTCAACAAGGACTGTGTTTATTTGTTTGCTTGCAATTCAAGGCTTTTTCCATGACAATCACTGTGAAAGACATCAAAATGATTTATATCCTGTTCTCTCAGATTTCAGTTTTTTCAGGGGAAATAAGACTGTGGTCACCAGGCCATTATTGAGGAATCAACCTTAGTCCCTAGGATTGCCTTTTTGGCCTATCTCTCAGCCCTTGCCTCTCCTCTCTCCCTTCCATGTTGCCAGGGCTTTCATGTCACCCTCTGATTTTTAAAGCCCCCGTTCCTCCAGACCAACTGTTTAGAAAGTAGACGGGGTATTATAAGCCCAGGTACCTTTCTTCATTCTCACCCACCAGACCACAAGCTGTTATTCAAATGAGTGGTGCTCCCATCTACTTCCATTCTTCCATCAGAACAAAGGGCTCCTTTCCTTACTGCTGGCCTCTATAGTCCTCCTTGTCTTCTAAAGCACACCTCAGATGCATCCCACTCTTGATAATGGGAGTAAAGTCCTGGCCGAGGCCAGCCATGAGGCAAGTGTTTACTAAATGTTAGTTATCCTTCCTTCTTCCTGATCTCCTGGCCAGGATCAATTGCCTCTTCAGGGCTCCCTCAGCACTGTCCCTTATATAGCTTACAAGCACTTATTTTATTTTACCTTATATTATCAATGTTTATTCTTTATTGCACTTTGCTGTAAAATTATTGATAGTTGAATATGAATTACATTTATCCTCATATTACCCAAGGATATCTCAAAGAACCTTATACTTAGGCACTCAATTAATATTCAGTTGATGAATGAATGAGGAAAATGCCCATGCCCAATCTTATCCTACATAATTTTCCTTCCTACAGGATTTTCTTCTTATCTAAACAATCCCTTTTAGCTGACTGCTTTGATACCTTCCAGAGACTAATCGAATTAAAACAATTCACAGAATGCGTAAGTTGATAATTTATTTGATAAGGTAGATGGGAACATTTGCACTTTCAAAGGAGAGTTTTATATCCTCAAAGTAATCTCCAATTTCTGTAGGATTTATGATGAATACAAGCAGAAGGGTCTTTTTGTTCCTTGCTGAAGCTAGGAAGAAAACAAAACAAAAGAAAAACCACCTCTCATTCCAGGCAAAGTCAAGAACCTCCCTGTAAGTGGTCTGTGAGGGAGTAAGAGCATAGAGCCCACCTTGTTCTGTGCATTATCAGGCAGTCTACGCTTTTTATCACCTTTCCAAAGAGCTCTACCAGTACTTGGGGCTTCAGGACAACAAAGAACATCACTCAGGGGAGATAAGAATGGGTTATATGCTGAATATTTTAACTGAGAATGAGGCAGCCACTATCGGAGAGGGTCTTGCACATATATGCACACACACGTAGCCATCCTTATGATATTCTAGAGAGCTACATGTGGGAGCTTGAGCTTAACATTAAGGACTTTGATTTATGACTTCTCATTAGCAGCAACTACACATCGATGTGATTCAGCTCCATCTTGCATAATAATTAACTCATCCATAAAGTGCATGTTTGACAGCTAGATTGGAAAGCAGTATAAGCAGTATTTGTTTCATGCTACTGCTGCAGCTGCAGAGAGAATTCACATGATTTTTCTAAAATCAAGAATCTCGTGTATCTTTCTGAAATAGGAAACAGTTTCACAAAGTTGTTTTGTAAATCAAATGTGCTAACAGATTCTGAAAAATTTTAAAGCTGAAACACCTGGCAAATGTAAAGATATAAATTAGTTTAATAATTACTGTTGATATTTTAATGATTCATATTTCTAGATCAGAAAATTGCTTGATTGGTTCCTTGAGTTCGATAGCTAAGTTATCCATCAGGAGACACACACCAAAGCTGGTTAGAAGGCCGTGGAAACTAGAACTGAAGCAGTAGACTTTTAATATTCTTAATTATTCTGCCAAAAACTTTAACTCTTCTCACTCCTCTTAGGAATTAAAACATACCCTGAATATAAACAGCTTTTACTGATCCAGAACCAACAACAAAACCTTCTGTATTTTTTTCTAACATTATTTCTGATCAAATCTGTTTTTAATGCAATTTTTAAACAACAATAAACATAGATTATAATAGTTGAAGGATCTTTAATGGATCTTTTAGTAAAGTTGCTAGATACAGCAAATAAAACTATAAACTGTCCAGTTAGATGTTAATTTCAGATAAATGATGAATAAATTTTTAGTATAAGTATCCCTATGCTATATGTGGGACATATACTAAGAATTATTTATAGTTCATCTAAAACTCAGATGTAACTGAGTGTCCTCTGTTTTATTTGGTTATGCTACTCTTTAGGGTATACACAACCTAAGAATAGCAGATCATTTGTGAAAGCACTCACAGTCTAACATTTCTCCATTAAACTTCCCTTTCACTTCTTTCTACCATCTGCCTCTTTCCTTTTCTGCAGGTCACAGCTGGTATCCAAAAACATGCTATTATTTAGTCAAAATATTTATTATTTCTGGCAAAAGCATGTGAGCTTTGAAAGGCTGTGGTGAGAAACTGTTAAAAATAAAATGGCATAATGTGGGTTCACTGCTATCTATACCAGGGCACCAAACCACCTACATTATTATTATTCTCTCTTTCTCTGGCGATAGGATAACATACACACACACACACACACACACACACACACACACACACACACACACACATATATATGTAATATAGGTATATGCACAAGTATTGAGGATAGGAGTGAAAAAGATATATATGTATGTTAATCACCTCCTTATTTAGATAGCCTTTTGTATTTATCAGTAGAATTATGAAATTCTTTAGCTTGGGATAACAAAGAAAAACTCTATAAATCTAACAACACTCAGCACTAAGTCATTTATTTTGTAAATATTTAGTCAATATTTGTTTTCCATAACAGCAAGCATTACAATTAAGACTTTAAAATAAGGGAAAAAAGACCTAGGGCTTAAATGATTCTAAATGAGACTTTATATCGCCTATGCCCAATCCCCCTCCTTATTAAATAAACACTTTAATTCTTTTAGGCATTTAAACAGTACATTTAGAGTCATCTTTGGGGGCCAGGAAAAAGAGTCAATGCTGTTGCTGCAGGTGGCCATGATGATAACTGCTGAATGAATGGCAGATGTAACGATAATAACAAAATGTATGTCAGGGAGGTAGAGAACCTTTCTGCTCTCTTTCACTCCTATCCTCAATACTTGTTGTTAACATAGTGGAAATGAAAGAATTCTTAATAGGCATAGAAGCAATTCTACATTGCCCAGAGAGAATTTCAAAGGGAGAAATGACCTATCAATCTAGAGAAAATACAGAGAAAACACAAGAACAAGAAGGATAATTGACCCTTTAAAGCTTAAAACTGTGCATATTTTCTCATTGTGGGTCTATCCTTGATATTTTAATTATGTACCTGCCTTTGTGTCTTTCATTCCAGGAGGCTGAAAATTCCCATGAGGTCATAAGAACCTCGCCTCATTTTTGTTTGTTGCTGTTGTCTAGCATAGTGACTGATTCATTGTGCATGCGGTAATTATCTCATAAAGTCTGAGAACCATTGCTGTAAAATAGAATATAATTGAATTGGGAGAGAAAACTACTCCACTCTTTAATTTGGTGAAGAATCATACCTCTAATTTCATTGGCTTGCTTGTAGCTCCAACCTTATATTTCTCAAAGACCCATAGGGGTGTGTATGTGTGTGTGTGTGTGTGTGTGTGCACGCATATCTATCTTCCAGAAATGAAATATATACATATGAAATAATATGTCCTAGATATTCATTTAGGAAGAATTTAGAACAAAGGATAGGAAATCAGTATGAGATAGAAATGTCTAATTGCCCATCAAATTGATGCTCCCCCTTCTGTAACACAGTTACTGGGAAGTAGCTGCAGTCAGTGGCTACATTTCTCAGCTTCTCTTGCACATAGGTAGGACATGGGATTAGTTCTCACCGACAATACTAGTTAAAGTAAGTATGCCATTATTTCCAGATCATGGTAGTTAAGAAGTGAATTTGTTTTCTCCATCCCTGTTTTCCTCTTTTAATGAGCTTGGTGCAGAATGTTTGAGGCCATATAGTAAAAACACTAGAGCCAGAAAACGGAAAATGCCTTGATTTCTAGAATCACCCCTGAAAAGAGAGCCTCCTCCAATGCCATCAAACATAAACATTCATTTTAGACACTATGTACAGAAGGAGTAAACTTCTATCATCCCGTCACTCCTAATATACTTTGTGAATAGAATTTTACTTTGCCCCTATTCAGTTTTCTTCTATTGTCTAATCTCCAGCACCAGTTTAGACTATGGATTCTTACAGTCTGCCTTTCACCATCTTTCTTTCACAGTGTTTAGAAAAGTCCTCATCTTAAGAAATTATGATTTTAAAAAACTTTCAATGTGGTTGGTTCTGTGTGAATTTTGTTTTCAGTTAACATTTATCTAATATCCATTATGTGGAGCACACATTCTGCTAGGTCTTGGGAATGAAAATTGATTAGCTGATGAATTCACAAAAGAAAAAGACCTATAAAGGATAAATTAGAAGAGAATGCAATAAAAATGTTACCACGATATGAATAAGTCTCTAGGAGCAAGTAGAGAATATCGTTGTCTTTACTTGAAGTAGAAGATAAAGGCTTTGTAGGAAAGGTGACATTGAGTTAGGTCTTGAAGGATAAATATGAGTTAGGTCTTGCAGGATAAAAATTATCAAAGGATATGAATAACTGTTTACAACTTTTAAATATTTGTATAATATTTAGATAGAATATTGCTTTTGGTATAAATTTAATGGTTTGTAATATTAAAGTTTGTCATATTCATCAGAAATAACTTTCCATTGTTGTAGCCTTTTGTTGAATAAAGTTTTCAGTTATTAACTTAGTTATTAAGTTTTTTGTTTCAATAACCATGCTTTAGCCTTACAGCTAATTTTGTAAAACATAAAACAACAACAACAACAAAACATGATCTAATTCACATCCTAATTTTTATTAAGTTTGAGAATGCTTTTAAAAAAGTATTCTTTAGTCTATCCAGAATTTATGGTTGTATGTGATTACAAATAAACCAGTATTTATTATATATTATTCATAGTTAATCTGTGTGTATTAGCCATTTCTTGTCTATTTTATTTCTTACTGTATTATAATTTATTACATTTATGGTATCTCAATTCACTTTCATCGTTCTAGTCTTCTATTTTTAACCTGTGTCACACAATTTTGAAACTAGTGCTTTATAATATATTTTTCTATATTACAAGGCAAGCTCCCCGGTGTTCGTCTTCCCTCTGACTCTTCTCAACTAATACAGTGTTCACTCTGGCCAGGGAACATTTCCCAAAAGCCGGAAGTTTAAAAACAAATAATATAAATAAGAAGGAATTGAGAGGTTTAAAAACAAGGAAATAGTAAGGTATATGGCCGGTACTTCTTATTTGCTATTGTGAGTGTTTCAAGGGCAGTGATCTCATTTTTCTTAACTCTCCTTAAGACTTTGGAAAATAAATGCATGATATATGTGTTGAATTGAATTATTGCCTGGCCTAGGCCCATTTCTTCATGTGGCAGTAACTTTATTTAAGAATCAGCTGGGGAAGAGTTGCATTCAGCCACTATTTAAAGTAGATATAGAAACTCTAAGAAGTATTCATTAGAAAACATTGAAACTCTTAGATTAATAAGGTTTTGAAATAGAAGAAAAGAATTAGTCTGACTCTCTTGAAAACTATTGAGTATAAGATTTCGCTCTAGATTCTTTATATATATATATGGAAATTATTCCCCTGGTCAGTAGAGTCTTCTTCATCAGATTGCAAATCTTTCACTTTTTACCTCATGTAGTTTATTGTAACTCATTTCTCCATTTTAAAAGAAAGATTTAAATTAGGTTAGATTTGGAAAGGGTGCTATACATATAGTTATTTTTAAATTGTGCCATCATGTATTATTCTTTATTAATTTTGAGATAGAACCTTGCTCTGTTACCCAGGCTGAAGTGCAGTGGTATGATCTTGGCTCACTGCAACCTCCACCTCCTGGGTCCAAGTGATTCTTGCACCTAAGCCTCCAGAGTAGCTGGGACTACAGGTGCCCGCCACCACACCCGGCTAATTTTTATATTTTTAGTGGAGACAGGGCTTCACCACGTTGGCCAGGCTGCTCTCAAACTCCTGGCCTCAAGTGATCTACCCGCCTCAGCCTCCCAAAGTGCTGGGATTACAGGTGTGAACCACCACGCCCGGCCCTGTCATGTATTATTCTTGACCATTCCTCTGTTTTTACATCTGCTACTAGAACCACGCATAACTAAGAAAAAAAATAAAGATTTGAATCATAGTTATGATAGTTGAGACAGAAATCCAAAGGTAGAATTGAGAAGTATTGCTTTTGTTCACTGCCATGTCTCCAGTACCAGAGCCGTGCTTGAAGACACATAGTAGGCACTCAGTGAACATTTGTCAAGTGATTGAAGTTGAGTCAAGCATGAGTCAAGCCAGCTGAGCAGCTGACTGAGGAGCAATCATGGGTCTAAGTCAGGGAGGTTGAGAAGAAGTCTGAAAGCAGATTGCAGATAGTTTAGGGCCAGAGGTTTGGATGGAAGCCATGAACATGGTATATGAAGGAGAGGGAGATAGACTTCCTGGCTTTATATAAAGTCTTTATAGACTGGCAGGATAACACCTGCATATTGGATACAAAGAATATTTGTGATTTCCATTGTCATATGGCTAAAGTCCATTTTTGAAAGTACATTGACGTCATAAAATAACTATTTCGTGGTAACTACTTCTAGTCATGTTAGTCATTTTACTTGAATGAAGAGCATATTTTGACTGAGTTGAGTTTTTATTTCATAAAATATTTCATTGTTTTTCAGGTTGCTGAATTAAATCTGGTATTTCAGTAGTTTTTTGTTTGTTTGTTTGTTTGTTTGAGATGGAGTCTCCCTCTGTCGCTAGGCTGGAGTGCAGTGGCATGATCTCAGCTCACTGGAACCTCCACCTCCCAGGTTCAAGTGACTCTCCTGTCTCAGCCTCCTGAGTAGCTGGGTCTACAGGTGCCCACCACCACACCCAGCTAATTTTTGAGTTTTTAGTAGAGATGGGGTTTCACCATCTTGGCCAAGATGTCTTGATCTTTGACCTCGCGATCTTCCCGCCTCAGCCTCACAAAGTGCTGGGATGATTGCAGGTGTAAATAAAGCTGTGAATTAATGACTTAAATGTAGATCAGACAGTTGTTGATTTTCCTTCATTTTTTTTCATTAAAAAGGGTGGGGCAGAGTTCAGCACAATACAGTATGCAAGTAGATACAGAAATCAACATTTCAGACTCAGTAGGGTTTTTTTTTCTGACTCAGGGAGATAAATGTATTTAGAATTCTCGACTTGCCTAAACTGTTAAAAAAAATTTTTACAGAGATGCAAAAATATATATGTATATTTAACTTAAACTATGGCACATAAGCTAAATTCAAGATAATTACATACTGAAATTACTTCTTGAAACTATTTAGTAATTTTCAATTTCCTGAACTCTGTAACTATTTGGCAACAAATCTGTTGACTAAGCAGTATCTCCTACCAGAAGAAATATTGGCCCTATTTCACAAAATACTACTTCTATAATTTAATGATAGAACTGTAATTCAGTGCTTGGAAAAGACCAAGATATCAGCCCCTCATTATATATACGGGATTTCGAAATACAGCCAACCATGAAAACTCCCAGCAAGACTGTGTCCCAAAGGGATATCCTGGAAAACAAGTTCTAGGATTGCTTTGGGCAGAATAGATTAAGATCTACAGTACAGAAAACTTACTGAGTCAATGACAGAAAAAAAAATCGGCAAAGAGAAAGACATATTCTGTGTTAAACATTTGAATAAGTTCATCTTATCTTTATAGGTTTTGTGGTATATTATCAGTGATTTGAGTCAGTGGATTATCTTTAAGGTTTTGTGGTATATTATCAGTGATTTGAGTCAATGGAAATTCTCAATAGTTAGCCTTTTTGCTTGATTACAAATGGCAATCTGATTGCTAATGGACTTTCTCCAGCTATTAAGTACCAAATAAATAGATATTGCAGCTTTGGGGGAAATACAGAGATCTGAAATTCCTTTACTTTGCTCAGTTTTATTATTTTTCAGCTACTACCTAAAATGCAGATTTATTCATCAGTTTAAAATAGAGTATGCTATTTGAATAATGTAATCATATACCAGCTTGCCTAAAAGATTAAATTATGGAAATTTACTCCCAATCTGAAAATAGTTATTGATGATCTAACTACTTGAATTAGGCTTATGACTGCTTTATGACAGTTGGAATGAGAGCCATTATTTCAGGATCCCAGGCAGGGTCAGTTTTAACAGAGACCTTAAAAAATGAAAAGAAATCATTAAAAAAAAAATCTACATTGCTATCAGAAAAATGGTTAATGGGATGTTTTGAGCCTGTTTAAACTTCCTTCAAGATTCATAAATATTCATTGAATCAATTAGTTATTTGAAGTTTAATATTTTGCTGCTGAATGAAAATAATTATCTGCTAAGGTGGGTGTCCTGTCTGGAGCCTGCATTTATTTTTAAATGTGTGAAGGAAATTAATGGGGATTATCAACTTGATCTTTCTCTATGTAGAGGTGTTATTTAACTGAATTAACTTCCTCTGACCCCCGCAAAACCAAGAGATCTCAATGAGGCATATGCCGTTTTCTTTTTCCTGAATCATAGATCTTAAGAAGCAAGTAAATCTCCCTCATTTATAAATACATAAGTAACACCTCATTTATCCAGAATCTGGATTTCCAAAACTTCCAGTTTCCCTGCACTTGATCCAGAAGTAATCCTGCACCATAATCTACCTCCCTCAACAATAGCAGTCTTTCAAGGCAAAAAGAAACTCTGGAGCCTCTGGAAATGTCAGTCTTAAGGAGGGGGAGAGGCCAACTGTAAAGAAATGCCCTGCAGTTAGTTCCACAGTTGTCTCCACAGGAGAGGAAGGAAAGGAGAGCCCTCACCCACCAGCCCTGTCCATGAAAGACACAAAAGCAAGAAGCATGGGAGAGATTACAAGAGACAAGAACAGAAGCAAGGGAATGACAGACAAGCAGCAGTTCTGTAGGCTGGTGGTGTCTGGGATGACATGGCTGTCTCAGGGCAGACGGGACAGTTGTATACAAGGGAGACCTGAAGGGAAGAACTACTTAGCCTGTGGGTGGGGCCCTCACCTTCTCAGGTCTTCAAACTGTAGCCCTTTAAATAGTGCAACTTGTAAAGGTTACATTTTCTGTGTTGAGGGGAAGGGAAGAATAATTGCTTGCCAACATTAGTAGGCTAAGACGTGTCAGAGGCTGCATTTCAGCTTGGGGTCGGGGGGTTGGAGGTCGGAGACAGGATTAGGTGGAAGAAAGAGATTCTTCCATTTGAGAGAGGAGAGAATTGTACAGACATTTTAGGAAGCTTTCTATCACAAAAGGTTTAAATTTTGGCAGTTATAGGGTTAGCCCTCATTTCTGTTATGTGATGTGAACTGTATAATTCACTGTCTCTTTCTGGCTGACACTTGTGCTTTACAACACAATTATTATACTGCCTATGTCATTAACAAAGGTCTTATGGAAACTGTCACTAAATAATTTATATAACCAAAACAATATAATGATTGTGATCTGGATATCATTGTCTGGATATCATTGTCAGAAGGGCATGCTCCTTACTGTGGGGGCTGAGTCTTGGTTTTTGTTTCTAGTTCAGCCTTTCCTAACCCAGGTACCTTACATATGTTAGGCGTTAGATAAGTGCTTGCCAAAATGAAAAGAGGTCAATGTCAGCGTCACACTCAGCATAAGTATGGATACAGCCCCGGGTCAGTTTAGTAAGGAGGACACGAAAGAGGTAACTTTGGCCTTTGAAAGGCAACATCCACTCCCCAACACACTGACAGTGGGCATTGCCCAATTACCGCAGATCAAGTATAGACAGGACAAAAACTCATACAGCTTACCAGCCACAAAGAGCCACAGCAACAAAGAGGAACCGCAGATAAATGTGTAAATCATGCTCAGTCTTTAATACTTCGTACCTTCTTGAAATAAAGGAAACGGAGGCACAAAAAGAGTAACAAATTGTGCAAATACAGCATCCTATATAGCATGTATTAACTGAGCACCCCCTTGTCTCCGGCTTCAGCATCGTCCAGGGAGCTACATCTAAATCTCCTGAGTCTCCTTCTTTTTTTCCTTCTGCACAAATCAATAAAGCCTTTTTTGTCGGCCCCAGATAAATTCCAATTTCAAGCAACATGGGCAAGGAAACAAACAAAACAAGTGAAAAAAAAAATCACATTGGCTTTAACGTGCTGAATTTAAGACATGCAGTTGGAGCTGACAGCTGACAGGTTATCAACTGGAAATCATTCTCCGATCACTTATTCAGCAACTCCAAAAGAATTGCAGCCACACGAGTCTTGTGATAAAGAGGACTGTATTCCAGGGGGGACAACAGAAGGGCACATGTGGAAAATTTCTAGAAGATATTCAGTGACCGTGCTGATTTCTGAATTCTTATTCTAGGGCAATGCCGTTTGATGTCCTGATTTAATGTGGTTGTAAGCCTGAACTGATCTGACGTAATAAAAGCTTAATTGTCTGCTTCCAATTAACATTTCCTTTTAATTTGGTGATTTGCTTTTATTTGACATAGATTGCTTGTTCTTTAGGGTGGAATACGCTTTGTGTATTGTGAAATGATGTTCATATTTTGGGTACCATTTTAAACTGTAAGTCATGCCTGATAATCTCACGTCTGAATACTGAAGTGAGTGTACTTCCATAGGCTACTGCAAGAGAGTACAGGGGGCTAGACAAGACTACACATCAGGATTGGGGGCAGGCAGGACCAGGCAGGGGTAGCTGATGGCATCTGCAAGATTGCAGCACTGGAGGAGGGGAGTGACTGCTGCCAGGGATTGTGCTGCAGAAAGAAACCGGTTTCTCTTTAATGACAGTGTTGTCAAGGCAGGAGCAGGCAGGAGGCTCTCTCACTCTAAATATACCCACTGGACAGCATTTTGGATCCCAAAGAACTGTTAAGTGTCGGGGAGGGGGACTGCTGAATACTAGCAATAGTTTCTAAACTTTTACATTGTCACTGACTTTATTCTACTCTCACCTTTGAATTTAAACCAATTTTTAAGTATGCAAAAGAAGACAGTTTAAAAAATTTGCTATGCAAAATAACATTCTTAAACAGATGGATGAAATATTAAAACTCATGCAAGGGTTTTTAATGAAATAATGTTTTTATTTGCTGTGGTTATTTATACATATTGACATTTGCACACTTTTTAAAAATTTTTATTTGGAAACAATTTCAATTGTATAATAAGTGGCAAATATGGAAAGAGTATAAAGAATACCCATACACCCTTTTCCCAGAAAGACTTCTTGTTAGCATTTCACACAGTTGGCTTTTTGGTTTATTTCTTTCTCCACCCACCTCACCCCACCATTCACTCTCTCCATGCATGTTACACACACATCATTATATACTTAATTTTTTCCTTAGTAAATCAAAAGAAGTCTCACATACATAACAGCCCTTTACTCCAGACATCAGTGCATATTTCCTAATAATGTAGATATTCTCTTACTTAGCCCCAGGAGTTGGCACTATATATTTATATGTGTACATATGTATGTGTGTGTGTGTGTGTGTGTGTGTGTGTGTGTGTGTGTATGTATATTTTTATTTTACTTTAAGTTCTGGGATAAAGGTGCAGAATGTGCAGGTTTGTTGCATAGGTATACGTGTGCCATGATGATTTGCTGCACCTATTAACCCATCATCTAGGTTCTCTCCCCTCCCCCCACATCCCCCAACAGGCCCCTTTGTGTGTTGTTCCCCTCCCTGTGTCCATGTGTTCTCATTGTTCAACACCCACTTATGAGTGAGAACATGTGATACTTGGTTTTCTGTTCCTGTGTTAGTTTGTTGAGGATGATGGCTTCCAGCTTCATCCATGTTGCTGCAAAGGACATGATCTCATTCCTTTTTATGGTTGCATAGTATTCCATAGTGTATATGTACCATACTTTCTTTATCCAATCTATCATTGTTGGGCATCTGGGTTGGTTCCATGTCTTTGCTATTGTAAATAGTCCTGCAATAAACATATGTGTGCATGTCTCTTTATAGTAGAATGATTTATATTCCTTTAGGTATATACCCAGTAATGGGATTGCTGGGTCAAATGGTATTTCTGGTTCTAGATCCTTGAGGAATCACCGCACTGTTTTCAGCAATGGTTGAACTAATTTACATTCCCACCAATAGTGTAAAAGTGTTCCTGTTTCTCCATAGCCTTGCCAACATCTATTGTTTCTTAACTTTTTAATAATCGCCATTCTGACTGGCATGAAATGATATCTCCTTGTGGTTTTGATCCGCATTTCTCCAACTTCAAATATTTCAACATTGATAGAATACTTTTGTCTTATGTACCTTTCATATGTCAGTATTGTCATTTGATCCAATAATGTTCTTTTAGCATTTTCCTCTCTGGTACGGAATCCAGTCTGTGGTCAGGTATAGCATTTAAGCACCACGTCTCGTTAGCCACTTTCAATATGGAATATTTCTACAGCCTTTCTTTTTATTTTCTGACATTGACACTTTTCCTGACATTGACATTTTGGAAGAATGGATTACTGCCACACCTGCCCCCAACAGTTTTTTAATGGAACATTTCCCACTGGGGGTTTTTTGGATAGTCTTTCATGATCACTTTCAAATTATGCATTTTTCCTTGGAATGTTGCATGGAGATGTTGTGTCCTTCTCGGGCTGTCACATCTGAAGGCATATCATGTCCACCTGTTCTTCATTGGTGATGTTAACTTTAATCAGCCAGAGAAGTGTGTTCTGATTTCCCTACTAGGTAATTATTGTATAATTTTCTCCCCTGCAAATAATAAATAGTCTGAAAGAGACAGTTTAAAACCATGCTAGTATCTAGTTTCTCATTAAGATCTCCCTCTAGATTTAGCATCCACTGATGAATCTTGCCTGATCTGATCTTTAATAAAACAGTTGCAAAATTATGATGTTCCATTGTTAGCACTCTGTTCACATCTGCCATCAGCTCTCAGAGTTCTTCCAGCAAAACTCCCCTCTTTATTTATTATTGATCTAGACCTATAATTTTTTCCAATAGCTTATAATTAGGAATAACATTTTAATTAAATGGTTTATTTACTCATTTATTTAGTAAATATTTATTGAACACTTACAATATGCCAGGTACTCTATCTATTCTGGAGATAGAACTGTGGGCAAAACAGATGTAACCTGTTTTTCCTCGTATATATAGACATATTGCTTATGTGTTATGTACAGAGATTTGAGGACTAGAGTCTTAAAAGAATATTTTTAATATGCAAGTTAAACCCTTAATTCATTTCTTCAATAGATTTATCAAACACTGGTGTGTTGAGAACCGTTCTGGGAACTGAGAGTATAGACAGGGTTCCTATCTTTAGGGAGTTTGCAATCAAATGGGGAAGACAATAAAGAAATATATACACTATCAGAAGAATTGCAGGTTTTGAAAAGTATTTTAAAAGGAAGAAATAAACATCAACACCAGAGCTAAGATAAAGAATGATGACCAAGGCAACATAAAGACCAGTCATTACTAAAATAAAATGAAATCTGGAAGGATCACTTCATCGTGGTCTCTCATGAATGTTTAAATGGTGCTTCACTGGGCAGATATTCCTTGGGCTTCTTTTTTTTTTTTTTTTTGGATACTTTTCCATGGTGGTTGACTAGTTGATTTGCAGCAGCCTCATAACTAGGCACATGTCTGCTGTTGCCACCTGCATGGATCCAGCCTTTGGATTTGGCACTTCCAAACCAGTGACCACATGTCAGTAAGTTCTGCACCAGGATACAAATGATAACATAGCCAAACTAAACCACTTTATACTAAATACTACCTCCCTCCAACATTCACCAAATATGTAATAAGAATTCACTATGTCCCAGGACACTGGAGCACTTGTCATTGGAATGTAGATTTCAGTGAAGGATACAAACAAGTAATAGGCAAGATACTGTGATCAACGTAATCACAGTGGTTAGTACAGGTTCCTGAGGGAGATTACAGAAGAGCATTCTAACCCAGATGTGGTGGGGTTGCGTCTGGTGGACAGAAAAGGCTTTCTAGAATTGAAGCTGTTACTTAAAGAGAAATATAAGTTAGCCAGAGACCCCAAGCTGTTCCCTGCATCTAGGTGCATGCAATAGGTACAACGTCACAAGGAAAGTAGGCACATACACCCCGATCCCCTAGTTCACCACTGCCTGCCTCCCCAGTATCTGGTACATAATTGACACTCAGTGAGTATTTTGAAGCAAGTGAGTAGGTACTTGCCTAAGGGACATTTTGTCCTCAGAAGAGAAGATAACCGTGATAAAATTTAATATCAAATTCTTTATAATATGTAGTGTATGAGATTCTTTCTGTCCTATCAACTTTACATTCATACTGCAGCTTTAATTACATATTAGAAAGGAGGATGGGGTGGTTTTAGAGTCTGCTAGTATTAAAACATTTTTGCTGATGCCTTCAACTAGATGAGTTGTAAAGCACATAATTTATACCTGGAAGAACTGGCTTCTCTCGCCCATTCAATTTTTCCAATTAACTGAAAGCCAGGTTGACTTGGCTTTTGTTCACTCTGTGGTCAAAATTTAGCATCATGGGTATTGATTAATTAGTGATGAGTCATTTGGCCTACAAGAGCATTAACTACATGATGACAAATTTAGAGGATGAAAATTAGGCCTCAGAGTAAGTGTTGTTCTTCGTTATTAAAAATGTCACTGCCAAAGTGGAACTAATAGGAGCAATAGAGAGAATCAAGGCAAGTGTTCCTTGCTTCCTCTTCTGTCTCCCTGACCTAGATAAGAGACCTTACCCAATCCTAACTCCCAGTTCCCTCCACCCTTATTTGAGACTTTTCCACTAAGGGACCATTGCCATTCACTAGATCATGATGGGTAATGACCTAGTGAATGCCAACATAATGCATAGGACAAATGTGTGATGGATTTTTTTGTCCATCAGATTTGCGTGTTTATTTGCATTAAAAATTTAGCCTCTTACTTGTTGTCTACTGTGACCATATAGAAAAGTCATGAAAGTTTTGGAATATGAGCTCCCGGATGGAACATGAGAGTATGAGTTCTGAAGTTAGTTAGATGGCTGCGTTCAATTCCCAGCAGCACTACTTAATGATTTGAGTGCATCAGATTCTTCACTATAAAATGGGAAGTTTAAAGGTGTCTACATCATAGGATTGTTGTGGGAATTAAATGAGCCCGTATATGTAAAGGACTTGGCATGGCAGCTCACTCTAAGCCTCATTTAGGCATCCTGATGCTGAAAAAAGTGATCACTAAAGCTCTTAACTAAGTATCACCCCAAAAGCAAGTGTCAATTCATGTAAGCAGTTGGTATTAAATAATTAGTATGTTCTCTCTTGTCTGATGTTCCGGACCTAGAATATCTTACATGATCAGCTAATGTACTCTGATAGAAATGAAAAATACTGATGATTGAGAAAGTATTTTTGAGAGCCCATCACAGTCAGATCTCTGTGCTAGATGCTGTGGTGCACTTGAAAACCTGATTTCTGCTTCCAAAGAACTTACAGTCTAGTTAATGGAGACATGTCAGGAACATGTGTGTCTAAAAACATCAGTTATCAGTACAGCAGGTCAAATGATTAGCACTGTAGGTAATGGAGTCTATCTGCTGATGTCAAGACTTCCAGTTAAATAGATATGAGTGTCACTTAAACATTTAAATTTCCCAAAGGAAGACAATATTTGTGCCTTTTAAATGCAGTTTATAGAACATGAGTTACATATGATTCCATTCTTTCTCTCTCTCTCTCTCTCACACACACACACACACACACACACACACACACACACACAGCACAAACAAATATAGAAGACCATATACCACATTGTTTACTGTGGACATCTCTGACAAAGAGATTGGGACTAGAAATTGAAGGCTACTTTTCACATTTTATTCCACAGTCTTTTGTATTGATTGAATTGTTTTTACAATTAGAAAAAACGAACTTATTTATTTTAGTAAAAATATATTGAAGCTAATTCCCTGAAAAAGCTAAATTCATCTCCTATTAATGACTTTTTACATAATAGTTATAAAGCATGTTCTTTCTTTACAAATAAAAAATATACAATTAATTAAGCTAACCATTTACTATCCCACAAATACTTTTTACATTTGATGTAGGGGCAATAAACATTTTAAATGCATTATGTTACTGGCTCTGAAAAAAATAGGTCAACTTCTAAGATCTTGTTTGATGTAAGAATTTGAACTGTTTCCAAGGTAACCAATCATATCTCTAGAAAGCTTAGCTAAGCTTGTATCCCTTCATTTTGAATGCTCAGCTCTTTTTATGTCCTCATGGAAAACCTGAACTTTGACATACAGGCACATACACAAACTCACTCCAGACTTTGCTTGCTTTCCATCAGGGACACAAGGTGCAATAAAACCAACTATATACTCATTGATTTTTAAATTGTTTAATGCAGCTGTTTCATTATCTTTTCTGTCTTTATATACTATAAATGATGACAACCAAATGTTGTGTGACTGTTCATAAAAGAATGCATATTAATTTTGTATGAATTCCCAGGTACCTGCTCTTCAATTTATGATCATTCTTTGTCCTTTATTTTATTTTTCTCTAGCATAGATATGAAGCCCAAGAATATGTCAATAATGTTTAGTATGATAATATTAAATTTTTTCACTTATTTTGCTAGAACAGCATTGACTAATAGAAACATCATCTGAGCCACATAATGTAATTTTTGGTTTCTCAGCAGCCACATTTAAAAGCAAAAACAAAAAAGGTAAAATTTAATTTATTTTATTTAACTCAATTTATCTACAATGCTATAATTTCAGCATGTAATCAATATAAAAATTAATGAGATATTTTACTTTTTTGTACCAAGTCTTCAATATCTGGTGTGTACTTTATATGGGCAGCATATTGCAATTTGGACAGGTCACAGTGCAAACCCTCAGGAGCCATGTGTGGCTGAAGGTGACCATATTAGACAGTGAAGATCTAGACAATGATTGTTACCTCCTTAAAACTGTTACTACCATCTCATCAGTGGTCTATTTAAAGATGTAATGTATTGTTTAGCAGGATTTTCTTTTCTTCCTGAAATGTAATTAATCAATAACATATTAAATTGGGCCAGGCACAGTGGCTCATGCCTGTAATCCTAGTATTTTGGGAGGCAGAGGTGAGTGGATCACCTGAGGTCAGGAGTTCAAGACCAGCCTGGCCAACATGGCCAAACCCCGTCTCTACTAAAAATACAAAAATTAGCTGGGTGTCATGGTGGGTACCTGTAATCCCAGATACTCAGTAGGCTGAGGCAGGAGAATCCTTTGACCCTGGGAGGCGGAGGTTGCAGTGAGCTGAGAGCACCATTGCACTCCAGCCTGGCCAACAAGAGTGAAACTCCGTCTCAAATAAATAAATAAATAACATATTAAATTGACTTGCTTAATGGAAAATATTTTATTTTCACTTTTCATAGGTGTATATTTATCCTTTTTAAAGTGTTCCTACCAATAACTAGCCATCTGAGGAAAGTACAAAATGTTTTTTACTTAATATTTCCTAAAAGATAATTTTATGGAAAAGGTAAAATCATGACTCTCATACAAATATAAAATGAACATATGTTACAGAATTTTCTTTACTCATGATATGAGAGAACTAGGCAGCTGTTATAAACGGTTCAAAAGAAAAGTCAAAACAGTATAAATTTACATGCAGTAGAGTAATGTTGAGATGAATTCCAAATGGGGACAAAACTTTTTTCTGCAAGAGGGAAAAAGACAATTAAATTGCATCCAGACAGAACTTACAGAACTGCCAGTTACTTCAACTTACAAAGAATTACAAAATAGCTCAAAAACAGTAAGTAGGGCTAGAATCCTATAATCCAAAAGGGAATACTATATATGATTCATGGTTTTCCATTGGAACACAAAATATTTTGTAAATAATATTTATATAATATTATAATGTTAATAATGGATTATTATAATGTTAATAATGGATAATCTAATGGATTATCAACTTGTCCTAAATGAAGTCATGTCCTCATTGAATAAGGCTTATTTTTAATTATTTTCCTTAAAAATTAGAAGAAAAACATTCAGGCAACATAAAACAAGCCTAATTTGGTGTCATCTATCAAATTTTAATATCTTTTTGTAGAACCCAACACAAGAATCTGTGCTGTTAAGGATGCAGAAGTATAAAGTCAAACTTAAGAGAGGCGGACAGTTTCTTTCAGTTACTCCTTCATCCTGAGGTCTGAAAGTCTTACCTTTGTGTAAATTTTAAAAGTCTAACCTGAGCATGTTTCTGAATCTAGCCTCCATTCCTTGTGCCCATGGCCATGACCTTTAAATCGTAATGCATGACGATGTACTCAGCTGGGCCAAGACATTTAGAAAGCAGTATGGACAGTGCTTCGTTCTAGAGGCAAGGAACCCACATGGTCACTTGTGCAACTCCCAGTCCTCTGTTTGGGAGATAACTCTACTGAAAGTCACCCGAGGACTTGCTTTCTTCAGAATAAGTGGTTCTGACTCACTGAGATACACTTCCCTGCCAGTCCACAGCCATTTTCAATTAAGTAAATAATTAATGTGGTATCCAGAATACTCTCTAACATTTAAAGATTCACTTAGACTAGGAAAGTCTTCAGTTAAAAGGCATAAACGTCTCACTTTAAATGAGCATACAATTTAGTTTGTCAATTTTGATGGCACTCACTGCATTCTATTGGACCGTTCTTTTGGTTAAAAAAAAAAAAAAACCTGCCCATAGTAACTTGGCACATTTGAACTATTTTTGCTTCCAGACCTGGGCAAGTAGCTTATATCTGAAGCCATCAATTTAGATACTTTCACAAAGAACTGAACTATTTTCATAAACTGATTAGATCAATGATCTTTATTCTCATAATGTCACCTCCTGTTATCTATTACGATTTTCTTCTAACAGAAGTAAACATTAAGGAGACTGCTGGCCTTAAGACTTCCTTTCTTTGCATACATATCATAGTTATTATTTTCAAGCACTTATTATTTTAAATGACTGATGTATTTGTGAAATATATTTTTATATTCTTTTGTCTTTCTTCAAAACTGTAAAGAAAATCAACTAGAGAGCAGGAAACTTCTTATAAAAAAATAAAAATAGAGAATTGGATCAAACAACTGAGGATCAAGCACTGTTTGGGAAAAGTAAGGTTAATAGTGAATATACCCCTAACTTTCTAGCCAGCACCTCCTGTTCCCAAGGTGAGGACAAGGCCCAGAGTCCCAGTGTGCCTTTGGTGGCCTAAATCCATTAAAATTGAGCTATGACTGGCCCAGATTTTTCCATTTATACCTCCCTTAGCCTACATTTTCCTTTGACTCGCTTTATGACAAATAAGAGAAGAAACAGTCATGTAATGAGTCCTTACCACTTTCTTTTCTCTATTTAATTCTGTTGCCTATTTACAAAAATAACACTTGCTCATTTTAGAAATGTAATAAATACATCATGTATAAACAAGAAAATCCAAATACTCCTAATCTTACCACCATCAGTATTTGCTATGCAACTTTCCATTCCTCTTTTTATAAGTAAATATATAATCACATGTGAATGGAATCATATTAAGCGTATTGTTTTGTAACCTTATATTGTTATGAAAGATATATCATGGATATGTTTCCATGTCAATACAGTCATATGTCATCCTTTTAATGGACATATAATATTTCACTGTGTAGATGCATCATCTCTCATTTAATCCATCACATTAATAAATGTGATATCAAGAGATAATATGGTGAAATGGTTTGGATTTGTGTCCCTGCCCAAATTTCATGTCAAATTGTAATCCCCAGAGTTAGTTAGAGGCGGGCCTGGTGGGAGGTGATTGGATCATGGGGGCTGATTTCCTTCTTGCTCTTCTCATGAGAGTGAGTGAGTTCTCATGAGATCTGGTTGTTAAAAAGTGTGTAGAACCTCCCCAGCTCACTCTTCTTCTTCCTGCTCTGGCCATGTAAGATGTGCCTCTTTCTTCTTCACCTCTGCCATAATTATAAATTTCCTCTCCATCATGCCCCCTGCAGCCATGCTCCCTGTGTGGCCTGTGGAACTGTGAGTCAATTAAACCTCTTTACAAATTACCCTGTCTCAGGTAGTTCTTTATAGCAATGTGAGAACCAACTAATACATATGGAATTAAAGTCCAGAAATGAGGCTATATGTCCAAGACAGAAGTCCAGAGATAAGCTGCCTTGTAGCACCTGAAATTTCTTGAAATTTGAGAAAGAACAATTAAGCCCTTTCAAGGAAGCAAATGGCCAAATGAGGAGGTGAAATCTCCAGAGGTCCTGGTGTTTCCAGAAGATGGGGTGTATTGTCACCATGACTGCATTAGTGAAGCTCGGGCGTGAGCCAGAGATTGCTGGTGGGGTTCAGAGTCTGGTAGGTAGACAGAGCTCAGCTAAAGGTATCATCAGAGCCTTCAAACTAGGTAAAGCCTTGGTGCAGGGGCACAAAAGCACAAGAAATACCTGTTAGGGTGTAGAGAATAACACAGGCTAGGATGTAGAATATGATATACCAAAGCCACAGCAGCCAAGAGACATCTAGCAGAAGCTGATTCCAAACGTACAGGTGAGGAGTCTAAGTACCACAGAGATAGAAGAAAGAAGTGAGAAACAGGCTTCGAGAGACTGAGAACAGCATCTCTGAATCTAAAGCACAAATGCACACTCACATAGCCATATAGCCAGGGAGGGGACCCAGACAGGTACTGTCAAACCTCTGCCATGAAAATCATCACTTTTGGACAGACCAGTGCCAGTAAATCTGCTCTGGCATCCAGGGAAAGCTAATTTCTGCTGATGCTACTAATTTCAGATAAAAACTGAGTTATCTGTGGGGTCTTCAACAGTCTCTACAACAGGCCAACATTTTGTAAAGAGGATAAGCAGTTTTCTAGTGAGTTGAAGTGATGCAGGCAGCCAGACCTCAGAAATTGGGCCAAATTAATTCACCTGATAATTCTCAGCTCTGAAAGGTGGGCTGAAAACAAGCGTTCTAGTTTTCTTCCATTGTGCACTTCTGGCAGCCACCACATTCTTAGCTTTATTCTAGACATTCATTTCATTCATTCATTCTTTCAGTAAATATTTATTGAGTACCTGCTCTGTGTCAGATACTCTGCTCTATACTACAAAGGGATAAATAAATCACAATCCTTGCTCAGTTCAAAAAGAAGAGAAATAATAATGTAGCATAAATTCAAGAGAAAGAGGCTGCAGAGATATTTGGAGTAAAAGATAAACATTTTCTCTTTTTTTGTCAAAAAAAAAGTTTCACATCATTTTATAAATGAATTGGAGACTTGGTGAAGAGAAATATGCATTCTGCTGATATTTCTACTAGCATTTGTTAGGTACTCAGTGGATTGGAAGCACTAAGCTAGACAAAGGTCATATTCATCTTCACCAAATATTTACTAATCACCTACTATTATGTCAGGCATTGTTCTAGGCCCAGGGGATTTAATAAGGAACAAGAGAGACATGGAAACTTATAGCTTACTAGCAGGGAAAGAAAATAGGCAAGAACAATATGAGTGATAAGAGCTATGTAAAGAATTAAAATGATAATGACGTGATAGAGTGTCCAAGAGGCTTCTGTAGAAAGTGGTCATGATGTCCTCTCTGACATTTTAGCTGAACTCTAAAGGGCAAGAAAAAGCCAGCCCCTGGAACAATGGAGTCCAGTTCACATTTGTATAAGATTTCCAAGGCTAGGCCATGTGAACCTGCAGAACAGCAAGAAGAGGAATGGGGCTGGAGTAAAAGGGTGGGAGAAGACAGGTCAGAGTGGAAGGCGGGGAGCTGTCATGAGCATGCTGACTTTGAAATGCCTACAGGATCATGCAGCACCAAGCTAGAGAATGGGCAGGGAGCACCTCCAATCACCTAGGCGCTCAAAACAAAAGGAGTGACTCTTGATCCCAGTGCTACTTTTCCCATAGCAATCACATGGCAGCACTGAGAAAAGTTAAAACCCTACTTTGAAGCTGATTTTATAAATGTGTTCATATTTTTTATGTAGTTGAGTAGATCAGTTAATCACTCACCTAACAAATATTGTTGAGTGCCTACTACATGCCAGCCACAAGCAGCAATCACAATGGCACCATTGAGAAAAGTTAAAACCCTACTTTGAAGCTGATTTTATAAATGTGTGCACCATATTTTTTATGCAGTTGAGTGGATCAGTTAATCACTCACTTAACAAATATTGTCGAGTGCCTACTACATGCCAGCCACAAACGGGTGTAGCTGGGAGGCAGACGACAAATGAGAAGGGTACAAACAACAAATAAAGCATACATTATCAGATGGTGATATGTGCTTTGAAGAAAATAAGGCTGAATAAAGGAGTATAGCCCAGGGACTGTTGTAGAACAGGGGTTCTGAGGAGTGACACTTGAGCAGAGACCTGTATGATGAGAAGGAGGGGACGATATGAAGAAGGGAGAAGTGGTCAGAATCAGACTACCTATTCAAAGTAAATTAAGCAGGGCTTGATGACAGGGGAAACCAAGAAGAACCACGTATGGCTGTTTGTTTTGGGTCCTGAGCTTCTGGGTAGATGATGGCAGCAGTGATGGGTAATTCCCTCAGCAGTAACTGAGGGAGGAGGAACTTTGTTTGGCAGGAAGAGCCCAGGGGTGAAGGCAGAGGTAGCAGTGTGCAGGGTATATCCTGGAGAGCTCGCATTTGAAATTTCCACTGGATGTCCAAGCAGATATTTGAGTTGGCATTTAGATATTTGAGTGTGTAGTTCAGGAAAGAGATAGGGTTAAAGATAGGATGCAGGGAGCCATCGGCATTAAAGTATCAAAGCACTGGTGCTTCCTTAGCATAGACTGGGGTCCTGGGGCAGCATGCACTGAACGTGCGCTTGTTCTTTCCTCCCGTTTGTTCTTCTCTGGGACAGTAGATGATACTGGGAACATTACATCTGCTTGAAAAAATAAAGAGAATCCTGATAACCATATCTGTAACAAAAGAATAGAAATGCTATCAGAATTTGACTTGATCTGAGGAAAGTTCTGAAATTCTGACTTAATCTTTTTAGTGTATAATTTTATTAGATTTAAACTTTTTATATCTTTCTGATTTTATGAACCTGCTATTCAGCTGCATCCTCATATATAACTTCTACTGGGAGGTGAAATAGTTTATGCATGTTTCTTTAAGAGAAATGTAATCATGTGCAAGATTCTTCAAGATATAAATTTACATTTCATATTCTACACCAGGAAATACTGATACTATATGGTGTTTTGATCAGATTCTTTCTGATAAAATATGAAGCGCTGAAGAGCATTACTGAAAAACAGTAACTAAGTCACATGCAAAATGTTTCTAAACCTTAAAAATCACATTTTATGGGAATCTAGTTGCATCTATTTTAGAAAAGTGTAGTCCGGTTAATGATGCTGCAATCCATTCCATCATGTTCATTGTAATTATCTTTGCTGGGTTGTTTCTATGTAATTTAATTATTCACTTCAATACAGAATAGTATTATTAAAGAATAGGGATGGTAATTATTAATATGTTCTGCCCTGGGGTGAGAGTAGGATGCTTAATTAACGAACCACCCTCTCTCTTACTTTATGGATGATTCAGTGATATATGCAGCATAGCAGGTTGTTAGGTATTCTCTCCTGCTAATGGATTATCCACATCATTTTCTCAACTAGGGTAGAAAAGGAGTTACTGTCTATAACCCAGAAATGATATTGGCAGAGAAACTGAATAATCACTGAAACAGCTTGAAATAGTGTTCATTCTGGAGGACTGACAAAATGCAAAGGGTAAATATAGTTCCTCAGGGCTTGATGCAGGCCTGAGTCCAGTTCAGGTTTTCCTTGAGATGGCCTACTTCTCTCCCTCAAATGTTTCTTATCTTTGAGAGTTTCTAAAAGATAAACTTCCAAGAACCTGTTATAAGAAAATGTCTTTAATGTCTAGCATCTTGTTAGAGTTTGGTCTACTTCTTCCGCTCAGTGTTTCTTATTTTTGAGATTTCTAAAACATAAACTTCCCTGAACTTGTTATAAGAAAATATCTTTAATAAATGGCATCTTGTTATACTTTGTGTTCTTTAAAAATCTTGGGATCTCTTTAAACCTAAAACAGGAAGTGAATTTGAAGAGCTAACATGAATTTTACTATACTCCACAGTCTGGGCTGACAATATTAATTATCATAAGTAGTCATAATAATTCTTTTTTATTTTACATGTGTTATTTTTTACCATCTTAGTATTTAAATAAGACTCATAGGAAACAGTTAGGACAAAACTCAATAGTTTAGGAAGAGACTGGATTCTGAAACGCATATTCTTATATATACTCACATACACAAAAACATGCATATTACAGAATAATAAATTTATACTTTTGAATTAAATAAGAATGTTTTAAAAATATTTAAAAAGTACTTCAAGTGTTTCAGAAAATACTAAAAATGTTTCGCTGTACTTGTAATTTGGGCCATAGAGCAATAAATGTTTCTCTATTATATCTGAACACATAGAGGCCAAACTCCCAACTTTAGCATCACCAGCTCCTGCTCTACCAAGATCAATTAGACAATGTGTATATGTCTTGATAAGTATAAAAATCATGAAAGCTACTTAAAAGTTTACTTAGCAATTGCTTGTTGGCAAACAGACAATGCTGGATGAATAATTATGAAGAATATGAATATATTTAATAAGTTATATAAATATAGGTAAACAGATGTAAGAAGTCCTACTTTAAAAAAGATTCTATTTTTTCAGGGAATAAATATTTAGGTAAATACTAGTAATTCAAATGAGACAAAATAAACTCTTAAAACTCTTACTTAACATAAAGAATTCATCAAAATCATGGGGTTATTATACCTTAATCCATGAAAGGAAAAATGGAAAATTTTTAAAAGATTAAAATTTTTAGGACATAGAAATAATTTGCAGAGTCTAGGTATTGTCAATAATTTTGTAACAGTTGCCAGGACAAGTTTTAAAGTAGCAGAAATCAGAAAAGAATGATTATAGTTGCACAAGTCTCCAGAGGTTAAGATCTAGACTCTTGTGAATGTCTCAAGTTCAAAATGCTTCTTTATGAAAAAACAAAGATCAGAATATCTGTTTTTGCAGAGGAAGTGAAAACATTTTTCTTTTCTTTCTTTCTTTTTTTTTTTTTTGAGATTCTTTTTCCTGGCAGAGGTTAATGGCAAAGCCGGCCTCTCAAGGCTAAGCACTACAGTCTCATTTGTGAGCACCAAGAGATAAGAGAAGGCTTCGGAAACTCAAAGCTTATAAAATGGATATAGAAAAGAGCAATGTTGAAATACTACTGCATAAAGCAGAAATATGCTAGGTGGTTGCGCTGCTAACTCCCAATAAAAACATGCCTCTAGGTATCCACACTCTTCTATAATTCTGTCAAGCTAACTCTGGGGTTGGCCGTATGAAACTCACTAGCTAATGGGACATGGATGTGAGCAGAGGCTTGATGAGTGCAGCCTTGAATGCCAGAACCAGGAGAATTGACTGTACTTGGTTAGCAATAGGAAACTATTGAAGGTTTTTAAGCAAGGGACTCACAGGATCAATGTAGTGCTTCAAGACTATGAACCTGATTATGGTATTCAAATAGAGTCACATAGGGTAGGGTGTTTGGAGATCCTGGTAGGGTGAACATTTGTGGGATTATTGTCCTGTAAGTGGGTCTCTCCATTAGAATAAAAGGGCAGAAAATCAACACTGGAAATAGTCTCTGTGTTAAGAAAGGACTGTAGGGAAGAAAGACTAAAGTGCCACAGTGATGGCGGCAGCTCTCTCAGACCATTGCGGGCAGAGGTGGATAGCCCTAGCCAAGCTCCTGCAGAATGTTCTCGAAGGTTGAATATAAACCTTTTCATTGTCATGAGAACAAAGAAGACAGGAGGGAAACCTCGTGGTGTTTTTCTTTTGATTTTATCTTGTTTCTGGGCATCCCATAAAAGCACGCTCAACCTATTTCCTTAAATTCTAGAAATTTCTAACTATTCCAGATGAGCTCATTTCAACGTAATAATCTAAATCTTTGCATTCTTCTAAATTCCAGCATTCATTTGTCAAAACTCGTAAATTGCCTGAAGTTTATATATCAGATAAGGAAATTATAGGTCTATTGTATCATAGAGAATCATAAAAAGAGTGGAGAAGCAAAATTTTTTCAGTAACAAAGAAAAATCATGTTCTATTCACAGGGCCATGAAGCCAAGGGTGAGAGCATCAGGTTTTAGGCAGGAAGGAAGAACAACCAAAAGAAGCAGGCATTTTATGCATTTCATGCATCATTTGACCAATCTGACCCAGAAGCCTACATAAAGAGATTCTCCCAAGAGAACAATAGACACACACTGTGTATCTGGGAAAACAGTCATAAAGATTTCAGATAAAGTCCTAAGAGGGCTAGGCCAACAGTGGGATAAGCCAACCTAGCTCAGCTTAATGGCATTTTGTAAACCAGTTACACGAAGAGATAAAGGCAAGGTAAGCCTAGGACCAGGGAACTTACCAGCTATAGATGTGGCCTAGAATGAAGTACATACTGCTCCTACTTAGTATCCATTGTTAAGGCAACAGAGACTCATACAGAGAAAGAGGTGCAGGGAAGAACCACTATTAGTAAAAGCATGCTTCTGAGAACCCAAATAAGAGACTGCCCTAAATGAACTTGGAATTGCAGTAGAGTCATTCCCCCTCAAAGGACTGCAACTGCCTGTTCCAGAAGCAAAATAAATATTCACCAAGGAGTGGGCCAGAAATGTCTAATGGATAGGAAAGAATCAGCTTTCAAGGTGTCTTTGTGTGGAAAGTAGGTGGATACCCCTCTTGAATAATTCATGAGAAGTAAGGAGAGAAGAGCCCTAATGAGTAAATATCAACGTTTTGGTTATTCAGAGTTTGTGCAGCAATTCACACTGGGTACCTTGATTGAGGCTGGTACTGATTCAAGAGCTCTGGGGGAAAGGAGGCACAGCTGTCAATCAGTGGCATTCCTCCAAATCAGGTGAACGGCAGCAAGATGAAGACTCAGTAAACCATTAGGTTTAGGAGCTGATCAGTTGATCCCCTCATTCCCTAGTCCCCCCACAACATCCTCTCCTAGTAATTCCCAGGACCAATTTATTCTGGCCATCTGCTTTTTTCCTGCTTCTGCTCCCAAGCTGCAAATGCTGCTGGAGAAAATCAGATACCTGTGCCAGCTGGCACCAGGACAACCTCAGCTGGGCTCTCCATGCTACTCAGCAGTCTTTTCACGTGTCCTAACTACCTTCCATTAACAGTGCCCAGAGCAGCTGTTCCAAACTCTTTACACTCTTCTCAAGCTTCCTGGAGGTCTCCTCTCTTTTCATTCTCAGCTACTGGCTTTGCTCTGACATCACCAAGAAAATAGAGGGCATCAACTCTGTACCCCTACTCCCTAGTGTAGTACCTGAGACATAGTATGTTGCAATGGATCAGTGAATTAATTAATTCACTCGTGAATGTAACTGGTCAGCACCAGTTTCTCTTTCTCACCTGGTATCAGATCTATCCTTGCTTCCTGTACACATACCTGGGAGGGAGGGAGAATTCTCTGCCTTTCCAAGGCCAGCACTTCTACCTAAGCTCTTGATTCTATTACTATCTGCTCCCTTCTCCTCTGGAATCATTTATATGCTCTTTCTTCTGTACCTCTCTTTCCATCTTCTACATTTCAGCCCACAAACATGCTTAAGTCTCTGTCTTTTTCTCCCATAACTAGTTTGTCCTGAGCATCTTTTATATGCTGGGCCCTATTCCTAGCACTACAGAGATATTAGTGGGGAAAACCATATAAAACATCTGCCCTTTCATGGAGGTGGCTGGGGGCAGATAACAAGGTAATGAGAGAGACAAATTTAAAATAGATGTTTATAAATTTCTTAGGAAAAATACAAGCAGGGAGGGGGCAGAGTCTACTAGGGAAAGAGTAGGGATGCTACTTTAAATAAAGCAGATAGATACAGGTGACATTCAAGTCAGGATCTGAAGGAGGTAAAGATGCCAAGTGAAGAGTCCACATTCAAAGCAGAGGAAACAGCCACGTGAACGTCCTGTGTCAGGGCAGAGTGTCCTTAGCACAAATCAAGAAGCGGAAGAGACCGTGTGGCTGGAGCTGAGTGAGGGGTGGAACTTTAGAAGGATACAGATCAGGGGACCAGGTCTTGAGGGCCTTGTGGAGCATTGTTACTAAGGACTTTGGCTTTTGTTCTGGGGAAATTGGGAAGCGGGTGGGCAGGTTTAGAGTAGAGTGGCATGGTCTAACATATTTAAGAGGATCCCTCTGGCTTCTGTGTTATGAACTGAGTGGGGTGGAGGAAGAAGTGGGAACCCTAGTTAGGAAGTGATGGCAGTCATCCCAGAAAGAAGTACTGTGCACCACTGCGTCCTCATTTGCCCATCACATTTGTCAGAAGGGCAGTTTCGCTCATCGCCTCCGTACTTTCTGTCCTCATCTAGTCCCATCTGTGGGGGCACAGCAGTGGGGGTTCATGCCCCCCACTGCTCTTCTGAAAATACTCTTGGCTGAGATCACAAGTGACCCAAGTACCAAATGTCAAACCCAGGGGCTTCTCTTCAGTGTCTGAGGCTCCTTTATGAAACCTCAGGGCTAAAGCAAGCCCAACTGTGTCCTGACCTATAAAAAGTAATGCCAAATAAGAAGATCCCACCTGGCAGGTTTAGTGAAATCATGACAGCCACAAAGGCTTGAGTTTCTCTTTCTAATTTCCTTCAATCAGGGTATGAAAACTGAAATCTGACAAAGGCTGACAGGTAATGGGTGAGTGAAGGTGGATGGAAATGGGATGACCCCTCTAAGGTGGTAAATGCTTCTCACTTCCACATGATAAGCACCATGTGAAAAAATAGCTCAGGGTGGCCAGGCTTTAAATTTTTCAAAAGAATCCTGAAATCTGAAGTTTTATGTGAAGTCCCTCCATTTTTAAAAGTTGCTAACTAACTTAAATTTAAACAAAAATACCTATGGGCCAAACAGAACCTGTCTGTGAGTCATACACAACTGCAGACCACCAGTTTTCAAATCCTCTTAGAGGAACTGCTAAGTGCAGTAGTGAAGCTCACAGGCTTTGGTCTGCTGCTCTGTAAATGTGGTGGATGTTCCGGTGGTAAGTGTCACTCATCATTTCCCCAATTTTCACCCTTAAACTCCTGCATGCAACTCCTCTTGCTCACATTTTTTTTTTTTTGAGTTCCTGGCCTCGTGTTGCCTATCTCACAACCTGGCATCTTCAATCACACACTGACCTTTTTGCGCATCACTTCCTGGCTGTGACTCTCCACACTTTTCTTCTGCTTACCCACCTCTCACCAGACATACCAGATTCTTCCCTGGTTCTCTCTGCAGGAACTCACTCCCTCAGCCACTGCTTAGGTCATTTCTAGTTTCCTGGAGCAGACAGGTCCAGATTCAAATCCTTGCTGACTTGCTTAAGAGACATTCTAAACTTAAAGATGTCATGCAACCTCCTGATGCCTTAATTTTCTAGGTCCTAAATTGAGAAGTGTTCACTTCACTGGATTTTTGAGAATCATGTCTGATAGGCTTATGGAAGAGCACCTAATGTGCTAGCTTTATGGCAAGAAGAAACTAACTTCAATAAAAAGAGATTTCTTTCCCTTTCTCCTCCACCCACTTTCCCCTCTTCCCTACCCCCACATACCACTCTTTTCCAGACTCTTTTGATGAACTTTTTCCTTCCATACCTTAAATATTGGTGTTGCCCACAGAGTTCTGCCTTTATGTTCGCAGCTGAGCCTGTGCATCAAGGGTGGTTCTTTTACTTTTTTAACTTCAAAGAATATCTCTATTCTAAGGTCTTACAACAAAGCTAGTCTCAGCCTCTTTGTTAAGCTTCAAACTCCTTTTTCTACTGATCTCTTGACCACCTGGGTGCCCCTGCATTTACCTTAAATTCAACATAGGTAAAACTAAGTCTATTATTTTCTTCTTAATCTTCTGTCTTATTTATACCACTCCCCTTTTTTCTCTGCAATATTGCTCACAGTAGTAACCCTCACTGCTTAAACAGATAAACCACAGATCTTAATAGCTGGGCACAATAAAACCTGACTGCTTGCTCCCACTCCACTGGATAACACAGTCCACTGTAGTCCCACAGGGGCTGGGGAGGCTCCATACACATTTTAGGGTCAAATGTGATGTGGCCATCGTCAACACCTTACCTGGAACTTTAGCACAGATGGAGAAGACAGAATGAATAGGACCAAAAGTACGGTGTGTATAACATCTGCCCACATTTCTGTCAAGCAAAACTCAGATACATAATCCCAACTAACTCCAAAAGTTTGGGAAATTAAGTTTAGCTCTATACTCAGAAAGAAAAGAAGAAAGAAGAATGCTGGACACTGCTAGGATTCTCAGCCATGCTACTGAGTCTTCCAAAATAGAAACCTGAGAATAACCTGAACTTTACATTTGGGTCTTAGTAGTTCTACCTCAGAAAAGTCCAGCATCTTCTCTGCAATCCCTGTTCTTGTCACTTCTCACTGGTAGTTTTAACACAACCTCCCTCTCTTCACTGGATTCCTACTGCTTGCATCCAGGAGGAAGTCCAGATTTGCCCAAGCCAGCTCTGCCCTTTTCAGTTCTCTCCCTCAATCCCTCCTGCAACTCACTTATGCTATGTACCAAACATCCTTCTTTCTTCAAACAATTCGCCTGTAAGCTCTGTGTGTGTGCCAGGGGTGCTCTATATTCTAGAATGCCTAGTCCTGCCTTGGTTACTTCAAACACCTTCTTTGAGCATCAAGATCCACCTCAAATGTTACTTTTTAAAGAAGCTTTATGAAATCTCTTAGAATTAATGTCCATGGCAGTTCATATAGCACTATAACAATTTGGCACATTTATAGATAATTTTATATGTCTGTATTTCCCATAAGACTGGAAATTTCTTGAAAGGAAAGACCATGCTTTATATACAATTCTACTGACCAGATTTGTAATCCCTGAGTCTTGTTCAAAGCTTGTACATTGTGGGTGCTCAATTGATGTTTGATGAATACATGTATCACTATAATGCAAATTAGAACACTATATTTTTATTTTCAGAAAAATACAGCTCATCATTCTTCTGTACTTCAGAGTTTTATTATTTGTGCTATAGGAGTTATTAGCTCTAAATATTATTGGATTTAAGAGGAAACATTATCAAAGCAGCATTCTTCATTAGCCAAGTTAGCAGATTTTTCTCTGAAGGTTATATAGAATCTTACAATAAATCCTTAGCTAATTCTCAACAAGAAGCAGGGTTTTCTAGGATTTTACCCTCTTGGTCTAATTAGTTTTACAAATTGTGAATCTTAAAATCCTTAAAAGCCTCCTAAAAGAGAGTAACCATTTTGTTGGTTATCTGGGAGCTGGTTGTTTGTTTCACTTCCTCTTATGTGGAGTCACGCCCATGCCCAATAAAAAGGGGAATGAAGGCAGGGAAAAGCTGTGAATCTCAACTAATACAGTTCTGCATTTGTTGAAAGTATGGATAAAGGACAGAAAGGATTCCGGCACTGCCTAGTAATTTTAGACTTCTTTGCTTTTCTTGTCCTACTCATCATGAAGTATTAGGAATGAGCCCATCATTGAATGAGATATGCCAAGAACACACTATTTTGCTTACCAGCTTCTCTACCTCTCATACCCAACTGGAGTGTGAAGGTAGTGAATTAAAATTATTTATGCCATGGCCTCATCTCTCATACCTATGTAAATGACTCTCACATATATGTCTTAAGTTTAGACTTACTTCTCTTCCAAGTGCCCTGTATCTGACTGACTCTTGCCATTTCCACTCATATGACCCACAGGAATCTCTTAAGTCAGCATGTCAAAAACTGAATCACCCTCACTTCCAAGCCTACTGCAACTTCTCTCTTTCCTTGCTCCATTAATAATAGCATCATTCTCTCAGTGGGACAGGATTAAAAACACAAAGTCATCTTTGACAGCTTATATATCACATCAACAATCACTTAGTAAGCCACATTCATTCTGTCTCTGCTAACTCATTTATAGTAAGATCTCGTGCTACTCTTTTGAGAGAAAGCTCTTCAACTACAGGTAGCCCAGAGCTGAATACTCATGACATCAGCCTCAAAAAGCAGAGTCCAGTCTAGTGCCAACAAGACAGAATCACAACGACAAACTGACCCCATCCAAGTTCTCACTCTGACTCTTGACCCCAACTGTCTTGACCGTCAGCTCTAAGTATTGCTATAACTTGGAAGTCATTCTGTAACAACTCCAAAAAAAGGAACTTGTAGACTTGTCAAGAATGAACCCATTATAGATGAATGGGTTCATCTATATAAGATTTTTTTTTTTTCAGACAGTGACTCACTCTGTTACCCAGGCAGGAGTGCAGTGGCACAATCATGGTTCACTATAATTTCAAACTCTTGGGCTCAAGGGATCCTCCTTTCTCAGTCTCCCAAGTAGCTAGGACTACAGTCACTCACTACCACACTCAGCTTATTTTTTAAAATTTTATTACAGAGACAGGATGTTACCATGTTGCCCAGGCTGGTCATGAACTCCTGGCTTCAGAAGATCCTCCCATCTTGGCCTCCCAAACTCCTGGGATTACAGACATGAATCACTCTGCCCAGCCTTTATAGTATAAGATTTTAAAGGGGTATTTAGAGGAGCTAGAACTGAATCACTGGTAGATTGTCTATATGTACTGGGCCATCCAGCTTCCTAATTATATAATGTGTTTGGGAGAATTGAAAGGTTATAAAATGTGTGGGAAACACTAAAAAAGGTGCTTAGCCACATTTCTTGAAATATATAGTGCCAGCAAGCAATGTGGACAAAAACTGGAGCTTAACCCACAGTTAGGATGAAATACCTAAAGAGGCTCATCTGGGAGCATATTGCACAGAGAAAGGGAGATTCTGTGGAAAAATGGAAAGGACTATGACAGCTGGGCCCAGAAACTTCCAGTGAAGGGACCCCATCTTCATGATGGTCAGGAACATCAGAAAGGTATTCCCTAATGGTCTAAGGCTGAAAAGCACGGGAGGGCAGAGGAATAGAAGAGGTCAGCAGTGTTGTGGGCATGCTATTGGCAGCAAATCGTGGGCGGCACAGCAACAGTGGTCATAGCAAAATGGGGGTAAGGCCTGTGGACTCCAAAAAGATGAGACTGCAATTAAATGCGCATTCCCTCTCCTGGGGGGTGAATGAATTTTTAGAATGACTAATTTTTATAGAGCATCCAAATTCGGTTTCCTGAAAATCAAAGCATTGTGCCTCGCAACCTTGAAAGATAATAGGAGAGGCCCAAGGCTTAACAGTTTATGTATTTAAATATAACAAATTATTAAAAGCACTCCTTGGGTACCAATATCTCTTCAGGTTCTCCTTTCTAAAGAAAAATATTGGTCTGGTCTGGATCCTTCTTTGTAACTTACATGCAGTCTCTGTCCCCAAATCGTCTAAGTCTAGATATCTTATTTCTTACTCCAGGGACCTTAGTACCTAAGTTTTGTCCTTTGCTTATGCACTTGCTCTAGGTATCACCCTTATGAAATGGGTGCTTCCAATGTATTCAGCAAAATGCAGACTGTGGCTGTGTGATCCTGCCACTCTGTCTCCCTAGACAGAATGAGCCTATGTCTGTTTCATGACCCTTTGTGGCCAAGTTGTTGCTGGTATAATCAGTGTTCTGGAATCTCCAAGATCTTAGGTAGAGGTTTTCAAACCCTCCTCTGAAGGAAGTGTGGCTTCTTGCTTAATGATAGGGCCAAAAATGGGTTCTCCATTGTAAAAAAATTGTGACTACTATGATATATTTAATATTTTATTATTAATCACATATCTTATAGTCTATAACTATGTACCAGCTATAATGTCATTCAGATCCTCTTCACTTCTCTCTAGGATTCCAAATGTGTTTTGTTTTTCCTGAATTATGCTCCAGCCCTATCTCTGAATAGTAACTAGAACTGCATTATTTCTCAAGGCAAGGAGAAACCTTTCTAAAAATGAATGAACGAATGAGAAATCAGTCAAATAAAAAATGTTAAGACCTCCAGCAAAAATATTCATAGCTGCTTATCATTGACTCAGTATGGCCCTCTAGGATTTCATGTTTGCATATAATCTTTTGGCTGAGAGAATGGTCTACTGCTAGGTAGATACGATTGGTTAAAATTAATACTTTTATTATTTTTATATATAATATTTTATATTATATATAATATTTTTAATATTTTATTAATGTCTTTCCCTACTATTACCTTAGTTTCTTTTGTTTCAACTTGTACAAGTCTTCTAATTTGGCTTCTGTATTTCTAAGCATTTCCTTTCTTAACCAGGGTTCTTCATCTATGATTTAAGTCACTATTTTCTTAGTTCTCCTAAGCATGGTTCCTAACGACAGAAGCACCATTCTAGATCCACAGGGAACACGTTAATTTATTATATAAAATACATACTTTGAAAGCATTCAGGCTTAATTTTTAGTCGGAAAAAAAAGTAGGGTTGGGATGGAAACTCTATGTTAATCTACTTAAATTACTCTTTTGTTCATGTTTCATGTCATCAGCCTTCTCAGAATCTACCAGTCGCTCCCTAGTACCTATACAATTAGGTTTAAACCCGTTAGCATGTAGAACTCCCTATAATCTGGACTCAACCTACACCGTATCTCTTATCTCTCTTTATCAGGGCCACCGGGCTTCACTCTAGTTCCCCAGCCCACCCTGGGCCAAACCAGAATATACTTTTCCAACTACCTCCTCCCTCTCCACTACCCTAGTACCTGACTTTCATCTCTGTATGTCTCATTTTACTCATTTTTTAAGGCCAAGCTTAGATTTTATATTCTATATAAAATTTATTTTGGACTCTCACTTCTAGCTAATCTCTACCACATTGTACTTTAAAAAAAATTTTTTATACCTTTCACTATCTTTTGAGTGCACATGCTCTAGCCTGAAAGCTTCCTGAATGAGCAAAACTGTGTTTTAGGCATATCTGCATCCTCTTTCACCCCTTATCCCCATGACTAAAAGATGTAAGGTCAATAAAGCTTTGGAGAGAATATGAATGAATGAATGAATGAATGAGAAGTGGAATACATTGGCACTTCTCTACTGGTATACCACAAGTTCAAACTTCAACAGGTTAAACATGGGAGGCCTGGAAGAGAAAGCATCCTAGACGTAAGTGAGCCTTCTCTCTTTACATGCTTGTGTGTTACATGACACGGCATGGAACCTTAAACTCCCATCAAATATCTACGTGCCCCCCTGCTTCCTCTGAGAGATTTAAACCAAATCTTTTATCTTAGGCTATCCTCCAGAATTTCTCACTGCATTCTTTAACACCTTGTACACAGTATTTGAGTAGCATCTCCAAATGTGAATACTCATTATGCCCACCATTATATATATATAATTGCTAATCTTTGACATTAAATGTTAAATATTTATTCCTATACTTAAACATAATGCACAGGATTTCCTTTTAGTGACTGCTAAAGAGTTACTTTTTTTTCTAAATTAGCCCAAACATGAAAATTAAGCATTTTTCTGCTCAGAAATCATTTCAATGATAATAATTTTTAAAACTTTGCATTTCTAAAGTACCATGTATTTGAGAATTCTATAGGATTGTTGTAACATAAGTCATACAAAGGTATGAATCAGTCAGCACTTCAGTAGGAATATTAGCTTTACACCCAGAAAGCACTTCCAGCCTTTGGCACCAGAAAAAAGGTAGGATAAGAATACTTTCTCAAGAGCCAGGTTCTAGGACCACATTTACCTTTCAGATTTAAAACATGAAGGCTTTCCATTTTTACAGACTTTGATTGTATTATGTCCCATAATGTTATTTATTTAAATTGCTTCTGTTCTTTCCTGGTAGGAGACTACTATGTAATCCCTTTTGAATTCCAAGAGAGGTGGCATGCAGATCTGTAACACTGAATTTTCATAACTCTTCCTTTTTGCTTCAGATCTATTTGTGTCATTAATGTAGTACTGGGGCCATGTCTGAATGTGTTACCTTTACCTCCAGCTCATCAGAGTAAAAAGTTTATTTTCTTATTTATGTATGGTAAGAAAATTTAAATTGACATTTGAATCATTCAGAATAATAAATATCTGAAGTGGAGGAATAAAGACCTGTGTGTTTCATTTAGAACAGAAAGCTTTTTCTGTACCTGGTAAACCAAAAATAGATTTGTATTTTCTTCCAAAGAGTTACAGTCTTTTATTGGGATATATTCTAGGTAGAAATTTGTGTTTCTGCTGAAGCGGAAATGACACAGAAAATGATTATTTGCATCTTAAGTAGTTGTCTCACAAAATACCGAGGGAGAAAAGACAAAGTATTTTCCACATAGTACTTGCTCTGGATCAAATACTTTTAAAGCAAATGCATGAATAAGCTTGGATCCCATGAAGGTGCTTATCCCAGGCAGTTTTTGGCACGTGGCCAGTTGTGACCTGAGAATGCACTGAGGTATTAAACATCAAAAATTCTCCCTTCTTCTTTCCTTCCCCTTTATCCACTAACAAGATTGTTTTTAAGATTTCCTGAGCAAACCAGGAACCTTGAGAAGTTCTTGCTTTTGACTTAAATGTTGGCTGACTTAAATCTTTTCATGGTAATATATTTTCATGCCCCTATAACCGTAAAAAAGTCTGTTGGGAGACCCAGAAGTTGAAATGGGAACTATATTCTCTTGTGAGTCAGGAGTCTGTGGGTAAGCATATGGGAAGGCACTTTTATTAGTCACCCTAGAATGTTGTGCCTGGTTCTCATCCCATGATAAGGGATGAGGGATGCATAGAATCCAGAGTGACAGGTAGATCTGTATCTATTTATTCTTGATTGGTTGAAGGCTCACCTTCCCCTCTCTTGTTTGAAAACATAGCTTTAAAATAAAAGGATTCCTTGTTTAATAAATGGTGTTGGAAAACTGGCTAGCAGTGTGCAGAAAGCAGAAACGGGACCCCTTCCTTACACCTTACACTAAAATTAACTCCAGATGGATTATACACATACATTTTAAAGCTGGTGTGATGAACTTGTGCAATGAAGTCATGGTTTTATAACTTTCCAGTAGTTCATCAGGGTTATTTTCAGAATAAACCTACATCAGATTTAGCCTCAGATTGCTCCTACCCAACAGAAAGTCAAAAGCTGAGATACTCCCACTGGTTATATACCTTTAACACCAGGTTTGAAACGTGATTTGTAAGGTGACCAGTGAAAATGTTTGCATTTGCTTTTTCTTTTAATCCACTCAGAAGAAATTATGCGACTTTTTAAAACGTGTTCTTTGATGACAGAAATGACTGAGTCTCAACTGATCCAAAGCTATTTCAGTTGAAACTATTAGGAACTTAATAACTAACCTTGCTATACACTATCATTGGGGAAAACAGATCCATGGAACACTTGTTCAAAGTTCAAAGTCAGTGTATTTTGTTAGTATTAGTTAGTTGGTATTTGTATTAGTATTTATTTGTTAATTGAAGGTATAATTGAAATATCTTCAATTATAAGACATGCCAGTGCTTTAATAACAGACACTCAAGAAAAGAGGAATGTAATGCTTAATGTACACATCCACTGTGCATAATCCATCCTGATTTTAGAAATGCCAAAATTGCAGAAAAAGTTAAAAGTGCCTCTGAGATTACAGAAATATGGCTCTAGAAGCCTAAGTCTGCTCTTGATCCCAACATCTTAAAAATTCTGAGTTAATTCAATATATCCAAAGAAGCAGCTAACACAATCTTGGAGGAATGTACAGTGACATCCCAGGTTTGTTTGTTTTCACTAAGAACACAGCAGTGGATGTGTAACTCTTTTCAAATTTCATGGTATGTTGAGAAAGATCCTGGGCTGAACCTAGCCTGTGATGATTTCTGCAATCTGTTCACAATGTCTGCCATGGAGGCAAGAGGGGCTGACATCATAAATATACCATTCCTGGTCCAGATAGATCAATTTCACTGAAGGACAATATCCCTAAGAGCTTGCTGTCTCCTCTCTATTAATATGCTCAAACATAACTGAAAGTATAAAGAAGCCCAAGAGTGGTCAAGGATGTTGTGACCCGAGAAAATTCTGGTCCCTGGCCACCTATGAGCTCAGTTTTCCAAGTCTCCTAATAGGAACCTTATGGCTGGGACAGCTGGGTGTCAGCAGGTCTTCTTCGAGCAGCTGTTTGCACTGTTTGCAGTAACCTGTGGTCATGAGAATAAGGCTCTGGAGGACACTGACCTGACAGATTTATTAGGCAGAGGTAAGAGATGTCCTTTTGTCACTAAATCTTGTGGCGATATATGACCACAGATTTAGGATAGATTCGAAAACATTTTTGGATTTAATAATTACATAGTCCAAGAGAATCCTAATAGAGCTCATCTTATATCAGTCCTCAGTGTACTCCTAGAAAAAGCTCTTATCACTCTAGCCAACTGGGTCCCTGAGAAACAAGACGTGTAGGACTGGAGGTGAAATTATACTAACAATGTGTCTGTTCTCTGGTCTCTGTGACCTTCAGGGTTTTCTGGTTCCTTGGCTTCCCAGCTGGAAGAGAATTTGGAGTTCAGTCCTTTCATGTTACAAACAAGGTCCAGAATGGGGATGGCTTGTGTCCAAGGTCACACAACAAGTAGGTGATAAGGCTAGGATAGAACCCCTGGGCTCCTGGCTTTGGAGAAGCACCTTGCCCTCTCTTATTTACATTGTGATGTTCTGCACACTTGCTAATCCTTGAAAGGCATAGCAAATGTATCCAAATTGCTCCTCTGTTTAAATTTACATGGCTTCTGGGAGAAAGAACAAATTCATGAACAGAACTCACAAGAGCCATCATGATCTGTCCTTCACTAAACAATCCAGCCTTGTTGTTTTTGTTTGTTTGTTTTTCCTTTTCACCTTGAACTCTCCTCTTTCACTTTGTACTCTCTTCTCCAATAAGATTTATATTTTTAACTGAAGTATATACTCTCTTATCCAACCTTCTCTCATCTTTGCATTGGTAATTCCTTCTGATGGGAAGACTCTCTCTTCCACCTGGAGGACCCTTCTTCATTCTGTTTCTAAACTTAGAAATGTTCTTTCTTCTCCAATGATTCTTCCTTGAGCTCCAAGTCTGGATTAGCTGCTCCAGCTATCTGCATCTGGAAACTTGTCACTCCAAGTGTGCTTTTAGGGCCAACAACATTAACATCACTGTGAGAGCTTGTTACATTGCAATTTTTGGAATGTTAGAAGACCTCAGAGTTTATGGAATTCAGTCAATGCAGAATCTCAGGCCCAGGCCAGACTATTGAGTCAATCTGAATTGTAACAAGTTCCCAGGTGATTCTCAGGCACATTAGTTTGAGAAGCACTGCTCTAAAATGCTCATCCATTCACATGCCAAATGCCACTGTGATTGCTCGCTGAGCAGTCTTTTCCTCACTAGATGCTGAACCTTGTAAAGGCAGGATCTGTCATCTTCACTTTGTATTTTTAGCCCCCAGCATATGGCCTGACACTTAGTTAGCACATCAAATAAATCAATGAATTGATCAATCAATGAAGTGAGATCTCTTCAAGTCTTTTAATATTTGCAAGGACATTGCATTTTTTGGAATGTTGTAAGACCTCAGAGTTCATGGAATTCAATTGTTTCCAACTATGATCTAAAGATTCTTGAGGGCTTGGAGAGACATAAAGGATGCTTGGGATTGGGTTGGGTGGAGGGGCATACAAAAGGAGACCCAGCAGGTGGGATTCCAGGCCACCCACTCCAGCTTCTACCAGAACAAATCTGTAGTCATCTGGTCCACACAATTAATCATCCCATTACCCAATTACTCAACAACTAATTATTTAGCACCTACTTACAAATGTGAATACGACACAAGGGATCACTAACTATACATAATTTACATTGTAGTGGGGAAGACAGATAATACATAAATAAACATACCAGCAATATACGATTCTAAATCTAGTAAGTGCAGGAAAGATAATGAAACCATGAGGGTGTGGGTAAACGGGTAGACATTTTAGAGAATTCTCTGTGGAGGTACGCTATGACTCCATGTAAAATTTATTTAGAAAAAAAAAAAAGTCACTGGTTAAAAAAAATATCACTGTAATTGCTCATCCTGATCATCTTATAGGTGAGGAGACTGAGGGTCAGAAAGTGGCAGAGCCCAGGGTTGCACAGTGAGTTTATCAGCAGTACCAGGATAGATTAGGAGGCAGTTTCCTTGATTCCTACTGACATATCAATGTGGGATGTTGAAGCAATCTCAGATATCCTCCAGGAGACTAGAAAGACCACAGGAGGAGGAAGCTGGGTGACATGGAGGGGAGGCTGGCAGACAGTGGCTGGTGACTGCCTGACTAGGGGTTAGCTGGTTATCACAGTCTGTTACTGAATGGATTGTCTGGCCTCCGTGGGCTGCCTGGCAGCCTTTCCAGAAGATTAATATCCTAGAGGCTCATAAAGGATCCCAGGAGGCTATAAAGACAAAGTCAGGAGTGGAGCTCTGGTCTAGCTTCCACACAAACTCCCTGAGCCCTGTGGGAAAGCCCAAAGAGGTGGAATGCCTTCCTCTGTCCACAGGCAAGATGGCAGCCGAGATGACTCACACAGCACAGCAGCTTTTGTAGGGAGTGGGGAGCTCTGGGCTTCTGCCTGCCAGTCCTCCCTCCTTTAGTTTTTATCTAAAGAACCTTCCTTTCATGTGCAAAGAGAAAGTTACAGTCCAGGACACCCAACAGAACTGATAAGGCCTTGCCCTGGGGAAAGATCCTTTTTATCCCTGGACCAAGCTCTCATCTCTGTCCTTGAGGGCCTCAAATTCTTGGAGGGTCGCAGCAAATGTTCTAAGGGCTCAAGGTGAGAGCTCAAAGCAGAACTTGCCTCCTGTCAAACCGCACAACTCTGGGCAGCTCATTTAGCCCCATGGGACCTCAACTTCCTTATCATCAGAAAAATGGCATGAATATCCTACATGGGCATTTCGAAGTTTTTTAAAGCATGAAGTGCTCCCCACTAAGTATTTCAAGAAGTCATGCAATTCTCTCCAATGCAGCAATGCCACCCTGGCCTCGAATGCGATGCTGTCTTCCCAGGACTGTTATCACAACAGCCTCTAGGGCCTTACAGTCTCTTTCTTACCTTGACCCCTATACTCAAGCCAGAGGGATCTTTCTCCTTTGATGTTCTGAAAATATTACCCCTTTTTGTGAAAAACACTCGAAAAGCTTACCATTACCCTAAGGAGATAATCCCAACTTCTTAACCTAATTTAAAAGACATTCAGGATCTTGGCTCCCACTGACCTCCCGCTTCTTATCTCTTACCACTCCTGCTGTCACACACTTCTGCAACTACACAGAAATTCATCACCTGCTCCCAGCACAGTGTTTACCAAAGTGTAGGCTGAGTTCCTCTGGGGTAGGGAAAGATTTTAGGTGGTACTCAAGATGATCACAGACCCAATATTAAACAAAAATGAATCACATTTGCAAAAGGTTAGATTAGCTCTTTCATTCTCGCCCCTTCTTTCAGATTACTTCAAAAAGAAAATCTTGGGCCAGGCGCAGTAGCTCATTCCTGTAATCCTAGCACTTTGGGAGGCCGAGGTGGGTGGATCACTTGAGGTCAGGAGTTCGAAACCAGCCTGGTCAATATGGTGAAACCCTGTCTCTACTATAAATATTTTTTAAAAACTAGCCAGGCATGGTGGTGGGTGCCTATAATCCCAGTCACCTGGGAGGCTGAGGCAGGAGAATCACTTGAACTTGAGAGGCGGAGGTTGCAGTGAGCTGAAACAGCACCATTGCACTCCAGCCTGGGCAGCAAGAGTGAAACTTCACCTCGAAAAAATAAAAAAGAAAATCTTGGTTTGGGGCTATGTCTTAAACACTTCTCTAACTAATCTTCCTTTTGAAGACACAGCCTCAGGCTCTGCTAGAATTGAACAACACTGTTTTCTGTTTTTTGTCCTGTTCCACTTTTGCTGCTTTTGTCTACTGTATTGAAGGGTTAGGTTTAATTTTCTATTAAGGATAGATGGTGTTGGTTTAACCTTTACAAGATGCTGTTGTGTTTTCTGTTCAAATACATTTTTATTAAGAAGTGAATCTAAGAAAGAAATATCAAGTAAAGTATATATGGTGGTGAGATGGCAAAAATCATAAAAGTGGTAGGCAAATGATCAAAAGGTGAGAAGAAAACTTTCTCTGTCATGTAACATTTTCTCTTCTGAGTATTCTGTAGGCTAGTCTCTCTGCCCCAAACACCTATGCTTTTCCCTGACAATGCTGACTTACATTACCCCAGCTCAAAACTTAGGCCTCAGGTTCTCAGCCCCAGTGCAGCTTCACTGGGTGACCTAAACCAGATGCCCATGTCTCATGTTCCCAAAGAGTTCTGTTCTGTTATCATGACACTTATTATTCCTGCCTGCATAACTGCTTGTTTAACTACCTGCAACAGGAAGCTATGTGTAGGCAGCAACCGTTTCTACCTTTATACCATTGCATTGTCAGCAGCCACCACATAAGAGGTGCTGTTAAGTATATGTTGAATGGATGAATGTTGCTGGATGCAAGACATAACATGTAACCACCATTGCACATACTACTTTATGAAGCTTTAGAAGATAGTGACTGTGCCTTAGTTCTGTTTGAATCGTTCATGGCTCCTGGCACAGTGACTGGCATGCAGGACAAAAATAAAGCCTTCATACATGTTGAATTCATAAATTTATTCAGTCACGATCACTAATGGACTTTAGTGAGGATCATAGCTATTTACTGTAGAAAAACTCAGACTCCTTATGGAAGACTGCGAAAGACCCTGGATTATGGGTCATGGCCCTGCTGCTGTTCCCCTCTGTGATCTTGGTTAGGACACAGCCCTTCAAAAAGCCCAAGTTTCCCATCTGTAAAACGAGGTGGGAGATGAGCAAGGAGAATGATTAATGCAAAGAGCATCAATGCCCCTTCCCTATCTATAACATTTCAGGAGTGCAGGAATCTAAAGTACCAAGATTCTTTCATTCTCTTTGCCCATTTTCTGTCTTTAGCCCTGACAAGACTAAGGTGATAATCACCCTTATTTGCTTGATAAAGCCTATTCTCAGCCTTTGGGGAAAGGGTCCAGAAAAGTCAATTGGAAGCAAAAACAATTTGTCCCTCCAATCACACAAATACACCCGTACCTGGGCCCCAGCTCATCCTCACTCCTCCAGACAAAGTCGCCAAACTTTTCATAGTGAGAGTTGTAGTGGTGCTGGACTCGGAACAGCATCGAGGCTGAGACTTCCATCAGTGTGTTGTAGGCGATCTGCTGCTCCTTTCCACTTGTGTACCCATTGTACAGATTGTAGATCTTGTCAGCTATTTCTGAGAGGGCAGAAGGGCAGAAACAGATCACTGGGTGGTGGAAAAAAGTAAGGATAGAAGCATGGCCTTCAATAAGAGAGGCACAGGGGTGAGACAGTTTGCTTGCATAAGCTCTGGGAGCAGACAAACCTTAATTTCATCCTGAATATGTTATTGACTAGTGTTTGGTTTTCTTATCTATCAACTGGAGATAATGATATCTACTCTCGAGGTGCATTGGGAGAACTAAATTAAAGAGTGGATACAAAGCACTCAACATAGGGCCTGCCACAAAGTTAGTGCTCATAATTGCAAGTTTAATTGTTAATATAATTACTGTTCCTGTGATTTTACATAAAATTTGCTTAAATAAACTGTCTTGGATAATCTCAACACCCTCTATTTCTCCTTTGTTGTATTTCCAACACATTTCTGTGATCAGGTCTGATAGGTCCCCATTCAAAACACCTTCCAAAGAAAATCTAAACTCATCTGCTTGTTATTCATGGCTATTCCTACTGCTTCAGTCACTCCTACTAATCAAAGTAACTTAAATTTGTCATGAGTGGAAGGCATATTCTTTCAGCTTCAAAAACTGATCAAAATCTGTATGTGCCCCTAAATCATTGCTGACAACAGTTGCTGGGAGAAGAATCTGGAAACAGAGTAAAAATGGGAGAAACATTTATGCTACGCTATTTTCTACTCTGATTTTTATTTGTACTTTATTTTTTAACAATGGACATGTGTTATTTCAAAATAATAATTTTTAAAATTTATCAGGAAAACATTTCAAATCCCCTCACCTTTGGTAGCATTTAAAACATTTAGAATTGAGTTTATTATTGAGCCATCTGCGGAAATGTCTCACCGCTCATAATGTGAATTCCTAAAAGATGGAGACCATGTCTCTACTGCATTGCTTGTACTTTTGAGAAATAATTGTTCAACTTTAAGTAGACCACCAGGACTTATGAGCCACCATCACATTTTGCCAGACTTGATAAAGAAACTGCATCTACACAATGCTCAAGAACTAAGTATATGGTGGATCTGATTGACTAATTATATTTTTTCAGGTGTTTTTGCCTGCTGTTTACGTCATGAACCAGGAGCAATAAAAACATTTAATCTTGCACACTAACTGTGACTGATAATCATTAACGGCAGCTCTATGCTGAGGATTCTGAGGCCACCATGGGAGTGGATGGAACAGCATGCTGTGATCTGCTAATGATGTCTGCCATGGGCACCGCAAGGTGAAATGGCCTCCTAGGTGCCATCTCTTTGCCACTCTAGCAAAGACAAGTGGAAGAAAATGATTAGTCCCTGAGAAATCTAGGATAAGGAGTAAGATATAGTCATAGGGCTCTGACTCCCTGCCATTCCTGGCCTGTAAATCAGAACACAGATCAACTCTCTAAAAGACGGGCAAGTCTTTCCACTGGCAAAGATATTGCTAGTCAATCTCAATTTTCCCTTCATGACTGATTAATTTAGCTCCATGTTCCTCTTGTTCCCTTAGTGCCTTCAATTTTCTTCTCCCTGTGCCAGTGTGTTGGGGTGTGTGCGTGTGTGTGTGTGTGTGAATGTATGTGTGTGTGTGTTTGATGATTAATGACCATTGGGTGCAGAACTTAGGGGAAATATGGGAGTTACCTTGGAGGTGAAAAACTGGGTTACCTACCTTCTGCCTTGTTGTCATCCACCAGTGGACAGGCCGTCCTCAGGGTCACTGTGCTGAGCTCTGAGTGCCTCCCTCGTGTATCCACGGCATAGAGAGTGAACCTGCAGCACAACAAGAAAACAGAGCACTAGGCTGTGACTTCACTGAAGGGCCTGGGAGTTGCAGGGAAGATCACAGAGTCATGGCACATTAGGCTACAGGAAAAATGATTTTTTAAAAAAGCATTTATTAGCACTAACTGCCTACTCAACACTTTGTACTTCATCTCAGCCTAAAAGGGAGGGATTTATTGTCACCCACATCTTGTCAATGAGGACAGTGAGACTTAGACTGTGTATCTTTCCACTATCTGAGTTACTGAGGGACAGAATGGGGGTACTGAACTTAAGCAGTCTGAGTCCAGGGTCTGAAGTGAGCCCCCTAATGCTGTTCTTTATGGCTGGATATATCCATTTATATATTCATTAATTTACTCACTTAAGAAATATTTATTGAGCATTAACTCTGAGCCAGGAAGTATTTTAAGTGCTAAGGTTATAAAAATGAACAAGAGAGTCAAGGTCACAGATAAAAAAAATAAACCAGTAAAAATGAAAAAGTAAACAAAAAATCAGATAATGGTTAAGTGTGAAAGAAAATATATCAGAATAATGCAAAAAAAGACTAACATGGGAGTATGGGGAGTATAACCTTTAGAATGTAGTCTATGAAAGGCTTCCTGAAGAGGAAACTTCAAGACCTAAGACCTGAATCGTGACAAAGAACCAGTTTATGGGAGGAAGACCTGGGGAAAGAGCATTCTAGGTAGGATGCTTAGTAAGGACAAAGGTCCTGAGGAGAGAAGGAGCCCAGATGGTTAAAGAAATGGACAGCCAGTGTGGCTGAAACAAAGGGAGATGAGGTAGGAAGTCAGTAGGGACCTTGTAGGCCATGACAGGGAGACTAGGGGTTAATCTGGCTATAACGTATTTCCTCACCTTTCTATGATCTCATCTGAAGCTCCATGCTATATTGGTAGAAGCAGACACAGCCTGTGTGGACTTAGAAGGGAAGAACTGATAAAATGTAGACCTGGAAGATTCAAGTCTAATCTACCACAATTCTTTCCAGAGCAGCCTCTGTCCTCTGTCTCATCCTGGGGAAGCTCTGTGACCCTTGTATTCCCAGATCTCCAAGTTTTATGGTTAAGCAAAGCCTAAGAAGGGTGCAGAAATAACTTTCCAGACGATGTAAGCCTTAGAGGCCAAGAAAAAGCTGAATAGGCTGGGCATGGTGGCTTATGCCTATAATCTCAGCACTTTGGGAGGTTAAGGTGGGTGGATCACCTGAGATCAGGAGTTTGAGAGCAGCCTGCCAACATGGTGAAACTTCATCTCTACTAAAAATAAAAAATTAGCTGGTGTGGTGGCATGCACTTGTAGTTCCAGCTACTTGGGAGGCTGAGGCAGAAGAATCACTGGAACCTGGAAGGTGGAGGTTGCAGTGAGCTGAGACTGTGCCACTGCACTACAGACTGGGTGACAGAGTGAGACTCCATCTCAAAATAAAATAAAACAAAATAAAATAAAATAACAGTTTGAACAGAAGGGTTGAGCATCTGAGTGTTCTGTCTGCATCATGCCATCCTTTTTCACCAGCTTTTAAGGGTAAAGGCAATAGTGTGAAGTGGGTAGAGGGTTCCCTATGTAAAGTAGAATAGACTGGGGTCCTAATGGCCCTATTTTCTTCCCTCCTCCCCTACATCTCAAGTTATCCCATGTTATAAAATGGGCATAACACTATGATTACCAGGTTTTAGAATGGTGAGCCCCAATTGGCCATACATACTTGCACTTAATAAATATAAGATGACAGGGTGATGGATGCAGCAAACCACCATGGCACATGTATACCTATGTAACAAATCTCCATGCTCTGCACATGTACCCCAGAACTTAAAGTATAAAATATATATATGCTGGTTATACAAATTAATTAATATGTGCTAAGACCCTAACACGTGTCAAGCACTGAGCTAAGAGTTACCTACATTATCACAATGAATTCCCCAACACCCCCACACAATCGTAAAAGATAGGTACTATTACTCTCTTTATTTTATACATGAGGTTCAGAGAGGGAAGCAGCTTGCCCAGAACCACATGGTAACTACTGGGATAGGCAATTTAAACCTTGGTTTCTCTGACTCTAAAGTCCATACATGCAACCATTGCAAACTGCTGCCTTCGGATCACAGTTCTGTAGAAATCAGCTCTGTACCAAATGTGATTCCATTCGCCATACTTGCTGAACCACAGTTATGTTGAAGCAGTGCCATCTCATAAGTTTTTCTGATCTTATGAAAACATGCTAAAATAATCACCTTCATTATCTCCACCTTTCCGAAGATAAAACTGGAGATTTTTTAAAAAATTAAGCAATGTGCCCAAAGTCACAGGTTCAGAATATTAAGGACTCAGGAGAATGATCTCTCTTACTCTAAAACCCATGATCTTGGCTCTCAGCTGCCATTTTATTGTTCCCACTTGACCACTCATAGGCTCAGAGGATCTGATCTGGGTTACCTACATGGACCCTTCCAGCTTTGACTTCCCATGACCTGAGGCCTCAAAGGTTGTTTTAATAAAATGTGCCATGAGTCAAAACTCCTTGGTACAAAGAAAGCAGGGGGTGACAAAGAAAGCGGCCTGGACTTGGAGATGGCCAGACTTGGGTTCATATTTCAGCTCTACTGCCTAGCACTGTGAACGTGGGCAAGTCACTTCACCTCTCCGAGCTCACTGCACCTCTCTGCACCCAGCATCTGTGATAGAGAGACTGCCACCCGCTTCACAAGTGAGGTATGGATAGATGTGAAATGTAAGTGCACTGTGAAGTAAGTCATCATTGGAAAGCCATGCAGAAGGGTTGAGAACAAGATCATAAAGGAACTCTAGGATGTGAGAGATCATAAAGGAACTCTATGATCATAAAGGAACTCTAGCAAGTGGCAAGGTGGGAAGTGAGAACAGCATTGGGCAACATTATGTAAGCACTTAGCATCCACATATGGACCCATCTAGAAAGTGGCAGAGGCAGGATGTAAACTCAAGCCTGCATGTCCCAGAGTGCATATACTTCATCTTGGGTATAGCTATATTGTTGTCATTTAACACAGTATTAGGCACATAATAGGCACTTGATAAATACTGGTGTGAATGAATGAATCAAAGCATACCACCTCTCATTTCTGAATTTGAGTTTCTCCATCAATAAAATGAGGTTAGTTTCACAGACAGTGCATGACTGTCTCAAGGATTACATGGAGTGATGCATGAGAAAGTGGCTTGTAAGAAGAGGATTTTTATAAAGACCATACATAGAGCACTTATTTGTGCAAGAGAACACATTTAAAAAAAATGCTTTCTTGGAGTTAGAAGAGAAGATTTATTTCAACTAAGGGAAGCATGGAAGGCTTGTGGTGAATAGAATATATGAATGAAAGTTCAAAATATAAGTAGGAATATGTTTTAACACTGCTTTCTCATAAGCCACTTATGTTCCTGTGATGCTTCTGCAACCCATTTCCTCCACCCAAGAGGGCCCAGGGTCATCTCGCTTGCTTACCCAAGCAGCAGGAATAACAGCATGCTGGGGAAGAAGTAGTCTTAGGTATTCTTGTCATAAAAACTGGGTAGAATCCTTGCTTTCTCCAATTGCTGGCTGAATATGCTTTGGGAAGTCACTTCACTTTCTCTGAGCCTCAGTCTCCTCCCTTGTAAAACAGGGTGAAATTATCCATATCTCACAAGTTGGGGATCAAGACTCAATGATATAATGATAATAATAGGCCCAGTTCAGTCTTTGCTCCCTAAAAGGTAGCTTCTATTTTTGTTATTATAGTAACCAAACATGTCCGTGGGGGCCTTGGGATGGAGGAGGCCTCGGGCAACCCTGCTCGAGGGTGGACAAAGAGGAAGATGTCAACCTCACAGTCCTGGGTCAAAAGTCACAAGGCCATAGGCTTTCTGGCTGACTCAGCTGTAATAATTGTAGAACTGTTCCAGAGGCACATCTGAAAGCTGTTAGGGCACCAGGCATGGCCTGGAGGGGTTATTTGTGAAGGGGAGAAAGTGGCGGTCCCTGATATGAAGGAGAAAGAGAGAGAAAGAGACAGACAGATTGGAAGGTGTAGGGATAGAGACCAAGAAACAGATACAAAAATATACCACAAACAAATCCATATAGCAGGGAGTGAAAGAGGGAGAGGCAAAGACAGACAGAGACAGATACAGAGGAGAGAGAGTAATCAGACCTCTGTGTTTCTTGGGATCAGAAAGGGTGTCAGCCACTCTCTGCTAAGTTCTGTCATCATCTCTGTGAAGCAGACTGAGGTTCACTGATAATCTGAACTAAAACTCTGTACCATCAACTCCCAATCTTGATGTTACAAGTTGGGCAACCAAAGCCCAGAAGAGAAAACAACTTGCACAGGGACCCACTTGCCAATCAGTTCAGACTAAAGACTGTGGCCTTCCTGACACCTCCTCCAGTGCTCCTTCCTACATTTCCATGCCCTGGCGGATCAAGGTCCAAGTCTACTCATTGGATGCTTTCATTGTGAAAGAGGTGGCTCATGGATAACGTTAGATGGGCTATTTACGAACCTGGAGCTCCAGGCCCAAACCATTGCTATTCCTTCCCTTGGCCTTATTTCCGGGGAAGCAATACTGGCCAAGGTGGCTAAAATCTGAATTTGAGTCCCAGCTTGCCACAGACTGTGTGGTATGAGATCTTGCATACCTACAGTGACACAGCCTCAGTGCACTGGGAAGTTGAAATCCAAACAAACACACTGTGTGGGGAAATGCCTAGGGATGACTACTCCAAAGTATTTTCCAATATTTCTTCATGACAATGTCATTGTCAGGACATTGTCATCCTCAGGACACCATCTTCATCATCCTTAGGACAAAGTCCATCACTCTCAGGACAAACTCAACTTGGAATCCCCTCAGTCATTTGAGAGTACTCTATTACTGAGCTCCGAGTGAGCTGTGGTCGAAGGTCTAGGTGTGCTTGCTAACTTTCCTCCCTACTCTGCTTCACAGCAGAGGCATCTCCAGCTGCTGATCATTCCAGAATATGGATCCCACCTCTGAACCTTTCCACTGGTGGCACCCTCTGACTGAGTCGTCCATCCCCTTCTTCACATAACCCTCTTCACCTTGTCCTTGAAGCATCACTCAAATGTTACCTCCTCTGGGAATCCTGTTTTGACCTGTCTGAAGGGCTGCCTAGCGCACTCATCACACAGCTAGGTCAGCACCCCTTCACTTCTCTCTTGCCCCTGTGAATATATGACTCTCTTCAGGATCAGAATACGGTTCTGCTCATCTCTAAACCCCTACACCTGATGCATCAATACTCAGCACACACAGGTCGGAATGAATGAGGCTCATGAATGAGGCTCATTTCCCTTTCCTGGAAATCAATCTTTCCATCTATAAAATGAACAGAAGGTGATTAGATTGAAGGGCTACTAAAAGAAATGGAATAACAAGAGGGCTAAAGGCATGGCTTTGGAATAAAATAATTTGGTGTTAAATTCTGGCTTCTTGTACATTGGCTGTGTGCAGCCTTGTCTCAATGTACTCACCTGTACAATGGCAATAATAATATTAAAACCCACCATGGAGGGTTCTTGTTAGAATAAAAGAAAGTGCAGCAGGGGAAGTGCTCAGCACAATGCCCAGCGTGTGCTATGCAATAACCAAAGGCAATCAATTGCTGTTGGCATCATCATTAGCATTAGTACTCAGCCACTGCCCAAGGCTCTGACTTCACCCCCACACGGGAGTAAGTGGTCCCAGTGGACATTAGAGGAGGGTGGGTAGAAAGGAAGCTGCTGTTGGTCCAATCCCAGACCCCCAGACCTCCTCATAGCAGGGGTGTGAGAATGAAACCAAGAAGTTAATTGGTGGTGACAGCTTCTCACAAATCTGACAGAGAGTAAGAGCAGGGACAGAGCCCTAGAGGCCCATGTCAGGCCTGGTCCCCGAGAGTACAGGAGAATGTGTTTGAAGTCTCCAGGCCAACGCCTGCTCTTTCCCAGCCACAACATGATTTAGGCATTCTGGGGAGGCAAAAGTCTCCTCGCTGATTTGAAGGGAAACAGATGTTTCCAGGCCAGAGGCCCCAGTCTTGTAAAATGCTCCTTCCCCCAACACAGCTTTGGCAAACAACTTCCCCGTTAGCTCACGCCCACCCCTCCCACCCCCCCTGCCATGGCTCCCCTCCCTGCCATTCCCAGCACAATGTGGCAGACAGGGGAAGTAGGAAAAGTGCCCAGTCCAAGCTTAAGCTTTGGGTCTAGGAACCGGGATGGCCAGGGACACCTCAATGCCCATCTCTGTGCTTCAGCCTCTGATCTCTGCAGTGAGGAATTGGACCAAGATCATTGCTGAGGGGTAGGTCAGATCTAACATTCTAGGAACTGAGAGTTGTTTTTCTCTGATAGAGCTGGTGTTACTCATTCCAGACTTTTCTCCACTGGATTCTGTGGCAAAGAGCATGGACTTACAAATAAGACTGTTCTGGATTTGAATCTGGACTCCACCTGGGCAGTAGCAAGAAGCTACCGAGTAAGTAGCAATTTAACCATTGAGCCTCAGTTTCCTTATCTGTAAAATGGGGACAAAAGTTTCATCATATGGGCTTGTGAGAATGAAATCAGAATACAATCTCTCTACCCATAGTTTAGGTTTCCTGTGAACAAAATCAAGTACCATATATTTTCCCTTGTACTATTCACGATACCCAGAAAGTCTGCAGAGAAAATGTGTAACAGTGTTTGTGATTGATTTTTGATGGGAAGACTGCTAGACACTCTGCAGTCCAAAGCCTCAGGTTCTGAATCCAGCTCTACTCAAGTAGTAGAAAGAATGTTTCTGCTTTTATGACCACAATGAGGCAGGGTGTGAAGAAGTTAGAATAGACTCTGGAGCCCTTCTACCTGAGATCCAATATTTGTTCTATCACCTACTATCTTTATGACCTTAGGCAAGTTAATTGACCTTTCTGTTCTTTAGTATTTCTTGTCTTCAAAGTGTGTGGCTGGGCATGGTGGCTCACAACTGTAGTCCCAGCACTTTGGAAGACTGAGGCAGGTGGATCGCTTGAGCCCAGGAGTTCAAAACCAGTCTGGGCAGCATGGCAAAACCCCGTTTCTACAAAAGATACAAAACTTAGCTGTGCATGGTGGCACACAGCTGTAGTCCCAGCTACTCAGGAGGCTGAGGTGGGAGGATCATTTGAGCCTGGGAGGTTGAGGCTACAGTGAGCCAAGATGGCACCACTGCAGTCCAGCCTGGGCAAGAAAGCGAGATCCTGTCTCTAAATAAACAAATGAGTAAAAATGAAATGTGTATGATAATATTATCTATCTCAAAGGGATGTTAGAAGAATAAAGTATTTGAAACGGTGCTTGGCACATGGTAAGTGGTAAGTTAACACAACTGTTACTCAATGTGCATATGTTTAAATGATTAATCTCTTCTATAATGGTGTTAAAACAAGACCCTGGCCCCAGTTCTTTGACACTTCACCTTAAATAAGGGCAGGCTCATGAGTGTTTTGGCCAGTAGAGCAAGAGGAGTCCAGGAGTCACCATGTGACTTCTGAGTGTGGGTCATAAAAGGGGATGCAGCTTCCACCTTGCTTACTGAATCATTCTCACTTGGAACTGTGGGCCTCCATGTAAGAAATTTGGCTGCCCTGAGGCCACTGTGGTGGGAAGAAGACAAGCCATAAGGAGAGGCCACATGTGGATGCTTCAGCAGCCCTGGTGCCTAGGTCCCACATGGATAAGTAAAGGAGCCTTCAGATAATTCTCACACAAGCAGTCAAGTTACACCCAGCTTTTGAATTCTTGCAGTTGAGGCCCCACACTTAATGGAGCAAAGACAACCCAATCTGGTATGTTCTGTCTGAATTTCCAATCCACAGATCCGTGAGCAAAACCAAATGGTCATTTTAAGCTGCTAAGTTTCAGGGTTATTTGTTGTGTCATCGATAGTAACTGCGACAACTAACAAGCATTGCAAGCAGGATCAGCAAACTATTAGGCCACAGTCCAAATCTGGCCTGCTGCCTATTTTTGTAAATAAATCTTTTACAACCACACTCTTTTTTGGTTTGCTTTGAATGTATTCTCTATGGCTGCTTTCACACTACAATGGCAGAATCATGTAATTGCGCCAGAAATCACAGCACCATCAGGCCTAAAATATTTACTATCTGGACCTCCAGAAAAAAGCTTACTGACTCTAACATAGAGCTTTGAAAGTACTGAATGCGGGATCTTTTCCTTACATTATTTCATTTAATCCCAAGGTTAGACATCATTCCTATTTTACAGTTAGGCTCAGAGAGTTCAAGTGACTGGTCCAAGGTCACATAGCTCTTTAACTGCAGGTCTAATGCCTCCATGGCCTGTTGAAGATCTAGACTCCAGTTTGAGTAATAATGGCTTTGGGTAAGTTCCATCATGCTCTGCTCTCAGTTTCCCAGCCTAGGTCATGAGGATATCGGGCAAGTTGGTCTGGAGAGGCTGCCAAAATTCAGATGTCTAAACCTTTCCCGAGCTGACTGCTAGCTACCAGGCAAAGTATTTCTGTTCCCCTCAGTCTCAGAGTACTAAAATGAGCCTTGAGAATGAGTCACCAGTGGCTGCTATGCATCCCTGCTCACTCTCACGTGCAGCCACCCACCCTTGAGCACCAGAACCCAACTTTCCTATCTCCCAACTCAAGCTGACAACCCATGCTTTCTGCCAACATAAATATTTAATTCTAGTGCCTGGAACAGAGGGACCATCTTGGTATTAAGGACTCCCGTCCTAGTTTCTACTTTCAAAACAACCCAGTCTGAGGCATGATTGGGAGGCCCTGGCTTAGGACAAAGGTAAAGCAGTTCGTGGTTGGGCTCCAAACACCAGCTCCCCACACTTGTACTGCCTTCAACCCCTCAAGCGGTATGAGCTAACATGCAAAGAATCAGGGGAGTGGGGAGCTGGCGGGGAGAGCTCTGCAGGAAGGCCAAGTTGGGAAACCAGTGTTGGTTCTAAGCTCAGGCAGAGGTTACAGCAACCTGGAAGTACTGCTAGGCACCCACTGTTCTGACTGCTAAAGCCCCTGAAATACACTGGGTATGTGAACATCTCCCCAAAATTCACAGTTCAGTGAACATCAGAGCTCAGAAATAATTATAGTATTAACACTTAAAATTAAATGAATATAAATCGATTTACAAGTAAAGATTATTGAGTGTATCTCCAATACCTGAGGAGTAAGTATCACAGCAGCTCCACTCTGTGTGTGCCTTGCCATAAGTGAATGCCTGCTAGGTGCTGGGCATTCTGCTAAGCAGGGAAGAAATGCCCGTGAAAAAAAGAGTGGGGTTTTTGCTGTCGAGCTCACGGAATTGCAGGGAGATGGTCAAATGAACGAGAAATGGGACATAGTACTACAAGCTCTTCAATAAAAATGTATTCTTGCCCCTACATTTACTTCAGGTATGTTTGTTCTTCCTTTTTTCAAAACAGCAGACTAAGCCTTAGATATGAGTTTAAAAGCTACTGTGAATTAGACTTTATCTTGCTGGATCTTCTGTCTGCTGCAAACCGGGATTGTCAACCACCTACAGGACTCTAATTTTTTTGGTATGAAAAATGACAATTCTTGCCCTCTCCATTCTGAAAGCTTTTGAGGAGTGAATAAAGCAGTGGACATAAATATATAAATACTATGCAAACGATCTGAGTGTATTCATTCACTCATCAAATATGACCGGACCTCTCTTGAAAAAAAATGCAGGCTGGCATGTTGCTTGGCTTTAGCAACAATTGCTCTGTTTGCCTTTCTTTCCTTGGTCTTCTCCTGTCCCTTCTTCTCCCTATCACCCCCCAGACCTCCGCCCTTTTCCTTCTCTTTTTTCAGAATGTGGACTAAATGATAACACATAATCATACTAGCTATAATACTTAATTGGAAGATGTTCATATTTTAATAGGTTGTTTTAGGGTAAAACAGACACAGACTAACTTTATGGTCTCAAGTCAAAGAATTAATTGAGCACAGAATGCCCAATTATTCTACTCCAATTTATATTCCTGGGATCTTTGAAGCACATTGTAGGCTTTAAAAAATATCTTTATTGTACATTGGACAGAATCTCTGAAACTCAGATATAAACAATAATTTTTAAAGTGACTTCAGTTATATAAATGACTTTTTCAGAAGGCATAACTTGGAAGTCTGTTGAATTGAGGGGCAGAGGAGATGATGTGTAGGTTTCACCCTGTCATCAACTAGCTATGTGGCTTTGGTGGGATTATTTGACCTCTCTGCACCTCAGTGGCCTGTCAATAACCCCGTGGTGATGGTGTGAGGACTAAATGGTGGTGATGGATGTAAAAGTGCCTTAGAGATTCCACACACATTTCCTGCGCACATACTCTGTATCGGATACAGAGCTGGAAGCTTTTCTACAGTTGTATTCTGTTCCCTTTACAGCTGCTTAAGGGGTACGTATTATTAAATCCATTTTACAAGGAGGCAAGTGAGCCTTGGAAATTTAGATTGACTTTCCCAAGGCTACAGAGATAGCAGTAGTAGTTCAGTCAGGCCCCAACATAGGTCTACTCACTCAAAATTCAGTGCCCTTTCCAAATGGATAAAATTATTAGGTATTCATTGGCCCCAGGTGGGTCTTGAGTCACAGTTCAGAGGAAGTTAAAGTTTATTAGGAGGATGAACTCCATGTTCCCAACTTTTGATAAGGAAGAGATCTTACCACAGGAACACCATTACTTTCTGCTCCTTTCAACACTGACATCACTTCTCTTCCCACATCTGACCCTAAAGCCCTTCTCTTCTTCCATGATGCCTTCAAGATTGAATTTTGCCAAAGCCAAGCTCAGAGGAGGAGAGGCCAAGCAGAGGCCACAACTTGGCTTTACTCTTGGCCTTTAAATTAGGGAACACTATAGGCAGAATGGTTCTTATCTACTCAGTTCTGAGCTGAGCTTAGTTCCCACCTCATATGTGAGCTCTGCTTTCCATGGGTAGAGGGTGAGAGTGGGAAGAAGAAACAAGCCCCATGCTTGGAGTCTAAAAGACAGAGTTTGCATCATGACTCTCCCTATATTCTGTTTCTATCATCTCTGAAAGTCTTAGTTTCCCTGTCTACAAAATGGAGTCAACAATACATGCCTCACAAAATTGTTGTAAGAATGAATAGCATGAGAAACACCAGAGCAGTGCTTGGTAGAATAAATGTTATCTTGCTTGTCTTGCTTACTTACGACACTCAAGTAAGATAAAATGGAAACAATGCTTCTTTAAAATCAAGTTCCTACACAAAAGCAACGGTTCTAGAGGGTGCTGTTTTTCATAAGGTTTTGTTAGAGCTACAGTTCAGCCATGGCATGTATAGGCAAATCATGCCATGTTTGTGAGTTTCGGTTTCCTCATCAGTTACCCCGTAATAGCAACATCCACTTTCGATAGTAGTTAAGAAAACTAGAACAATTTACGCATTGAGGCACTGGCTCAGCTGGGGCCTAAACTCAAGGCTGCCTGTTTATAAAGCCCTAGCTTTGTCCCTGATCAACAATGTGACCTTGGGTGAATTTCTGCCCCATGGACTTTGCTTTTTTTTTCCTGTTTAACAGTGGGTCACCGGATGTCTTCACTGGTAAATGACAGCAAATATTAACACCAGTTAGCACCAATCTTCTGTAAGCTCTTCCAACAAGACATAGGAAAAGGGAACACGGACATCAAATTCTATAAGGTGGTATTATCTTTATAGAATTTGTCTGATTAAAACCAGATGAAATCCAACATCTTTTATTAATATTGATACAACAGAATACTAACCAAACTGAACAACTATAAAAAAGACTATCCTCTATGACAAAGTAGAATTTGTCTAGTAGAGATATCTACTTTTACCATTTCTATTCTACATTGTACTGAAGGTTCTAGACAGGACAACTCAGCAAGAAAAAAAAGCATCCAGACAAGAAAAAAAAAGGTAATACAATCTATTTTTGTAGAGACATAATCCTATATATAGAAAATAAAAAGGAGTCCATAAAATATTATATATACAAAAAGTTTGTACTTTAACATAATAAAAGCTACATACAATAGAACCACAGCTAGTATTATACCAAATGGGGAAAATTAAAAAGCTTTTCCTTTAATATCTGGAAGAAGATAGTGATGCACACTTTCTTCATTGTTATTCAACATAGTACTAGAAGCCTAGCTAGAGAAATCAGACAAGATAAAGAAATAATGGGCATCCACGTTGGAAAAAATGAAGTCAAATTATCCTTATTTGCAAATGATATGATCTTATATTTGAAGACACCTAAGACTCCCATAAAAACTATTAGAACTGACAAAATCAGCAAAGTTGTAGGATACAAAATCAACATACAAAACTAAGTAGCATTTCTTCATGCCAATAGTGAACAATATGAAAAAGAAATCAAGAAAGTTATCCCATTTACAATTGCTACAAATAAAATGGAATAAACTTAACTGAAGAGGTGAAAGATTGCTATAAAATAAAATATAAAACATTGATGCAAGAAATTGAAGAGGACACATAAAAATAGGAAAGATATTCCATGTTCATGGGTTGAAAGAATAAATGAAATGTCCATACTACCCAAAGCAGTCTATAGATACAAAGCAATCCCTATCAAAATACCAATGATATTTGTATTCATCCATTTTCATGCCACTGATAAGAACAAACCCTAGACTGGAAGAAAAAGAAGTTTAATGGACTTACAGTTCCACATGGCTGGGGAGGCCTTACACTTATGGCAGAAGGCAAGAAGGAACAAGTCACATCTTACATGGATGGCAGCAGGGAAGATAACTCCTGCAGGGGAACTATTCTTTTAAAATTATTAGCTCTTGTGAGACTTATTTACTCTCATGAGAACAGCATGGGAAAGAATTCCCCTCACGATTCAATTACTTCCCACTGGGTCCCTCCTACAACACATGGGATTTCAAGATGAGATTTGGATGGAGACATGGCCAAACCATATCAACATTCTTCAGAGAAATAGAAAAAAAAAATCATAAAATTCCTGTGAAACCACAGAAGACCCAAAATAGCCAAAACTAACCTGAGCAAAGAGAACAAAATGGGAGGAATCACATTGCCTAACTTCAAATTACACTACAGAGCTATAGTAATAAAAACAACATGGTACTATCATAAAAACAGACACATATAGCAACAGAACACAATAAAGGCTTCAGAAATAAATCCACACATCCACAGTTAACTCATTTTCAACAAAGGTGCAAGAACACACATTGGGGAAGAACCAGTCACTTCAATAAATGGTGCTGAGAAAACTGGGTATCTATATATCAAAGAAAGAAACTAGAGTGCTATCCCATATGCAAAAATCAAATCAAAATCATTTAAAGAGTTACATCTAAGACTTCAAATTACGAGACTACTATAAGAAAACATTGGGGAAACTCTCCAGGACATTGGTCTTGGCAAAGATTTCTTGAGTAATAGCCCAAAAGCACAGGTAACCAAAGAAAAAAACTGAACAAATGGGATGATAGCAAGTGAAAACTGCACATCAAAGGAAACAATCAATAAGGTGAAAAGACAACCCACAGAATGGGAGAAAATATTTGCAAGTTACCCATCTGTCAAGGGATTAATTATCAGAATATATAAGGAGCTCAAACAACTCAATAGGAAAAAGAATCAAATAACCCCATTTAAAAATAGGCAAAAGATCTGAAGAGACATGTCTCCAAAGAAGACATAAAAATGGCAAACAGGTTTATAAAAAAGTACTCAACATCACTGATCATCAGAGAAATACAAATCAAAACTACCATGAGATATCATGTCTCTCCAGTTAAAATGGCTTTTATCCGAAAGTTAGGCAATAACAAATGCTGGCAAAGATGTGGAGAAAGGAAAGAAAGGAAAACCCTTGTTATGTTGTTGGTGGAAACATAAATTAATACAACCACAATCGAGAACAATATGGAGGTTCCTCAAAACACTAAAGATAGAACTACCATGTGATCCAGGTATTCAAAGGAAGGTATATACCCAAAAGAAAGGAAATCAGTATGTTGAAGAGATATCCATACTCCCACATTTATTTCAGCACTATTCACAATAGCCAGGATGTAGAAACAACCTGTGTCCATCAACAGACGAATGGATAAAGAAAATGTGGTACATATACATAATGGAATAGTATTCAACCATAAAAAAAGTGGGGGATCCTACCATTGGCAACAACATGGATGGAACTGGAAGATATTATGTTAAGTGAAATAGCCAGGCACAGAAAGACAAACTTTGTATGTATTCACTCATTTGTGAGAAATAAAATTAAGAAAAAAAAATGAGCTCATGGAGATAGAGAATAGAATGATAGTTGTTGCCAGAGGCTGGGAAGAGCAGTGGAGAAGAAGGGGAAAAGTGGGGATGGTTAATGGGCACAAAAATATAATTAGATAAAATGAATAACATCTAGTGTTTGATAGCAAAAGAGAGTGACTACAGTCAACAACAACTTATTGTACATATAAAATTAACTAAAAGAGCATAATTTAAAAGTTCATAACACAAAGAAATAATAAATACTTGAGGTGATAGATACCTCATTTACCCTGGTATGATTATTACACATTGTATACTCGTCTCAAAATATCTCATGTACTCACAAATATATATACTTATTATGTACCCGTGAAAATTAGAAATAAAAAATTAATTAAAAAATAAGTTAAATCAAGCAGGTTGCAAGATTAACATACAAAAATCAATTGCATTTCTATTTACTAGCCATGAACAATCAATTATTATCACCATTTTATAATTAAAGAAACTGAAGCTCTGGTTTGGCATGATTTGCTCAAGCTCATTCAACTGGTAACTGACAAGCCAGGGTTTAAACCCAGCCTGATTCTAAATACTACTCTCTTTCTGCTACAATTTGAGCCCCCATGGGACATTTTTAAGCATTGCACTTCATATACAAAACCTTTGAACTGATGAAGCACATATAATATGCTATGAAGCCATCTAACTTCACCACAATCCCATGAGGTAGGTTTTATTATCTTCTTTTTACACAGGAAGAAATGGGGGCACAGTGAACTTCAGTAACTTGCCCAGTATGTCCCGGCTAGAATACACAGTGCAATGATTCAAACCCAAACAGCCTAGTTTTAGAGCCAGGGCTCTTAACCTTCTGCCATGCCACATCTCAATTCTTCAGGAATTCCTGTCTTAACTCATGCCATGCAATAATAATTCCATATTCCTCCTGTAAAGCACAGAGAAAGGAGAATTCCTTGCCTTACAAGGGGCAGGTGTAGAAAAATCACCAGGTTTATACTGTGGAATAAAGAATGTCTGAAATGAAAGTTCAATGCTTTACTATAAATTCATTGTTGACTTCCTGACTGTTTGAGCCAAGAGGCTCAAAGAGGTCAGTATGTTTGGTGATAATATAGGAACAATGGGATAATATTCTCTTCCTTGGGTTATAGGGAAGTTCTAGCTTTTTACCTCAACAGGCCTTATCCTCCTAGGATTGCTCTTTAAGGGTAATTGTTGAGTGAGTGTGAGTGAGAGTGTCTGAGAGTGTGTGTGTGTGTGTGTGTGTGTGTGTCTGCCCATATATACAATTTGCATATGGAATTCTGAAGTAAATTTCTAATTAATATTAACCCCTAGTCACGGGACATCTAATTTGGATGTCCAAAGACATCTTAAACTCCTACCTTCATATGCCTCACATCCCCCAGGATGTTCTTCCTGTCATCCTACTCACCACTGAATGGCAGCAGTATCCATTGAGTCATTCAGTCATGCCCTGGGTATCATCCTTAACACTTCTTTCTGTCTCACTCCCATATTCAATCAGTTTCCAAGCTCTGTTAAGCCCATACTTTAATGATGTCTCAATCTGCTTTTTCCTCCATTGCAATTGCTCTAGTTCAGGCTGCAATCATTTCTCACCTGGCCAATTACAATCATCTTCCAGCCAGTATCTCAGGCTTCCTCCTTACATCCCATACCACACTAATCTGTTCACCACACTTCTCCAAGGATCTTTTTCTGAAATGGTTATCCAGTGCTGCCTTACCTCTGCTCAAAGCTCTTCCATCTCTCTCCACCACCCATAACATAAAATATATTCTCCCTAAGCTGGTTTACAAAGGGATTTGAAATAAGGACTTTATCTCCCTAACTCCTGCCATTCTCCTCTCAACTTCTCGGCCTTCATTATATGCTTCAGCAATACCAAACAAAATATTGTTTCTCAAGCATGCCCTTCTTTCTCAGCCTATGGGCTTTTGCTGTGTCCCTGCTGCATGCTCTCTCTGCCGGTAATGCTTGTCACCCCTCTGGGGAACTTCCACTCTTTCACACGTCCCTCCCTCTGGGAAGCCTTCTCCAATAGTTGAATTAAACTAACGTAAGGGGTATAGTTTCAGTATGGAGAAGAAAAGCCGTTCCTCTTCTGTGCTTTTCTTAGTGTCTTGTAAAGAACTTCATTATGTTTCATAGCTACATTTTGTTTCCTACACTATCTCCTCCGCTAGGCTGTGAACTCCTGAAAGGCCAGGGCTGCATTTTATCCATCTGTTTTCTTGAGGCAGGGTCTTAGGGTCTTGCAATTCTGTTACCTCAACCCCTGAGTAGCTGGGACTACAGGTGCATGCCACCATGACCAGATATTTTTTCTTTTTTTTGAGAGACAGGGTTTTATTATGTTGCCGAGGCTGGCCTTGAACTCCTGGCCTCAAGCTATCTTCTCACCTCTGCCTTCCAAAGTGCTGATATTACAGGTGCCAGCCACCATTCCCAGCCATTTTCTGTCTTTACATAGCCAGAATCTGACACATAGCAGAGGAGTATTAAAGATATGTTGACTAAGTAAACAAATTAATGATCGAATATATACTTGTCAGTGTGCGGACATTATGACAAGTATCACAATGTATATCTGCATAAACATTTTATATACATATAAAATTTTAAACATTGTGTGTGTGTGTGTGTGCATATAGTCCGGTAATCATTGTAAATTATCAGTAAAGGCTTAGCAGAGTGACTAGCCCACAGCATTCATTATGTTGGTTATAATGATCTTCCTTGAGAGCAGTTATGTGATCCATTCATGTATGGATGTTTGTGCTGAAGCATATCCCTGAGTACTGAGTATTTATGTAGCTGTGCGCGTGTTGTGTGTGTGGGGGTGGGGGTAAAATATGAGAAATCGCATGACTAACATATTGAGTGCTGTGTGCCAGTTGGGTCTCCAGAGAGCTTTTATACTGGGCAATTTTGTTTCTGTTTTGTTGTTTGTTTGCCATATCTTACTCCTTTGACGCTTGCTCTCTGGGCCATACTGCTAGGGTCTCTGCTTGCGTACAGGGACCAAATTACAGTTTCTTCCCATCATTCATGTGTCTGATAAGTAAGTGTGAGGCACAATGGGTGCTATGTGTCTGATCTCTATTTTCCTGAGAAACATGCAAAGAAGGTGCCTCTTCAACCCAACTGAGCAGACTATATGAACAGGCTCAGAGTGGGTGCAGTCACTGTGGAGGGACACCTGCCTGAGATGTGGCAGAGCTCAAGTTTAAAATCCAAGTCTGTCTGCCTCCACCATGACGGCTATGTACTCTGTATCATGCTGTCCCCCTTTACCACAGCCAGCAAGTTTGATTGCTGCTTTGAACTCAGGCAACCCTATACAGCCTTCATCTAATATCTCAGAGTCTCAGCCACCATCTGGCTCCCTTTGCCCCATGAAGATAAGCCTCTCTGGTCGACTGGACACATCAGCCTTAGAAACCTTGAGTTACCAGAATGGGGGCAACTGGCTGGCTGGGCATGGTTGGGGCATCCGGCCCTGATAAGACCTCGCCACGGCTGGACAAGCTCTCAGAGACGTAAGGCTTTGCGTAAGCACAAGATTAGAAGAAACACATTATTACAGTATTTATTTTCTTACAGGTATTGACATAAAAGGGGAAAAAGGAGGTTCCCAGGAGACAGATAACACCCAGGGGTACTTTTTGTGACTTGGTTTTTTGAATACATAGTTACTAAATAAATTAAATTAGTATTAATAGTAAATAATAAATACAAGCTGCGAGTTGTCAGCTGGAAGCAGCTGCAGTTTCAATTTGCTTACACATGAAACTAAGGACGATGGCGCAAATGTAAAAGTAAGCAAGCAAATAAACACAAACCCACTTTGCTCTATGGATTAGACTAAATGCAGATTCAGGAGAGTGGTTGTGTTTTAGGAGAGATGGTGGGGGCAGAATGGAGCTGAGAAGGCCACTTGATGAGTAGTCTTCAAGTGTGTCTTTAATTTTAATTTCTTTTAGGAGAAAATAAAGAGCTCTGAAGCAAATGCGACAGTACTGACATGCAGTAATCCTGCATAATGACACATGGTGGCTTATTGTACTCTCTCCATACTTTATTTCAGTATTCATGATTAAAACAAATGAATACATCTCTGACACCTATCGATTTACACTTTGCAAAGCGTATTGCACAAATAACCTTGAAAGCAAGACAAAGCAGGGTTTATTGCCCACATTTTATATTCAGAGAATCTGATATTTGCAGCAAGAGTGGGAAGGGGGCTTTTGAATCAAGGGCGCATAGTGGAAGAGTGATAGAGTTGGCACTTAATCAACTGCCGGTCCAGGGTTCCTTGTGCTGCTTTCACCTTGACTTTGAAGACAAAACTGTTTCCTCTCTTGCAGAAAAATCTCTGTGAGGTTTGCATTGGTCCAAGGACTAAGATGGCACTAAGGCACTTTGGATCTCTAGCTTCTTGGCCAGTCCAGCCACCTTCACTTATCTCTGTTCTGCAACAATGAGTCTTGACGTCATTGGCTCAGCAAACATTTCCCAAAGGCTGGATACGAGGCTGGGACTTCTAGGCAGTTCCTTACAGCAGCCTGCTTCACAATTCGTACCAGTCTATTTCCTCTGTGACCTTCCTCACCTATTCTCTTTTCATAAATTTGGGTGCTGCCTCCAAGTAGGGTTTTCCACCTTCCCACACCTTCCTCAGACAGAGCATCCAGTGTAAGGGGAGGCAATGCAGGGCTATAGTTCAGGATCCAGAGTGTTAGCATCAGAAAGACCTAGATAATGGACCGAGCTCTGTGCTTCTGCCCAATGTTAATAGGGAGGATGTCACATTTGAGCATACCCTTAAAAAATAATTGTGTGTTGGGTAAATAAAGGCAGGAAGAGGTCATGCCTGGCTGCTAAAAACTTTCTTGTTCTCCCAAGCTTTTTTTCCCTTTAGCCCATGATCTGTGGGCTTCTGTTTTGTCATCTGTAGAATGGGGATAAGAAGACTATGGAGAATGACAGTTTTTGCTTTCGGTATTGTTTGTTTTCCTTATCCACTGAAGAACTGTTTCTCCAACTCTCAATGTGGTTTGGGTGGGACTGTTCCTCCCATGTTCCTGCTTCCCACCAGAGGAGTGGTGACACCAGCCAAGCAAGGCAGCAAGAGTCCCTTCTTGAGGATTGACAGGAATGCTGGAAAAGGGGTGTGGTGTGTTTCTTTCTTTCTGAGATTATAAACATGAAGTACCATCAAAGTTGACAGTTGCTATGTTCCATCTTCATCCCCCTCACAAGGAAAACTCACTTCAGAATGCAGCCAACACAGAGCAAACTTGAGCAGAGAAATAGGGAGACAGAGTCTTATGACATCCTTTGAACTCCTGGATTCAGCTGGGGCTGAAGTCAGCACACCTGTTAGACTTCACAATTATATAAGCAGATACATTCTATTTTTCCATAACAACTTTGATTTGAGTTTCTGTCAGTTGCATCCAAGAGTGTAAACTCATGTAAGTATCCTTTGTAAAGTTGTTGTGATGATTAAACAAGATCATGTTTTTAAATCACATGTTTAACTTAGCATCTGGTACATTTCTAAATAGTCAAGAAATAGTAGGTAGGTAGCGGTTATTATTAGCAAGACTGCGGTGAACTCTTGTTCCTGAATGAAGATTGCTTCTACAATTGGCTCTGTAGCTCAGCCTAGTGATGAGCAAACAAAACCTCTACCATTGCCTGGCCACACATCATTGGTTAGGTCTCTTTCCACCCGGTGTAGAACCAAATTTCCAGGCTCTGGGAGAGACCCATACCTGTTCAGAAAGGACTAGCTTCTCATTCCTCTGAGTGTCAGTATCTAGGACATGAAGCCATGAATGATACTATCATTTTCAATCCTTTACTTGCTGTTATCCCCACTGGCATGTGAGGCTTCTGGGGAAAGAAACCACAACTCATTCTTCTTTCAACCCCACTGGCCTCTCATATAATAGTGGCACTCCCAAAGACTTTCTTTCCTTTTCCAGAAAGAGATGAGCGCTAGCTACCCATAAAAATTAGAAAGAAAAAAATGGGAACTTTTGCTAACTCACATAGGCTTACTTATTTTTTATCCTCCATAGGACAGTAACAGCCCATAGGATGGGTTAGGAGAAAGTTTTCTGGCTGTCACCAGTACTGCTGTACCTTGGGCCCACCTAAGAGGCAAGGAATTGGAGTGGAGTTCTTATCAACCAGCATCAAGCGGGATGCTCATGTACACAAGGATTGTCTGCGGCTCATCCCTCACCCTCTGTTAATCTGACACTGAAGATTTTATTCTCCCTTCTTTCTTCCAACTCTTGCCTACACTAGACCTCACTGGCCCTCATCCAGGCTTGTGGAATAGCTTCCCAAATGACTTCCTATAATTTTGTCCCACCTCTAATCTGTTGCTAGTGTATGAGCCAGAGTGATCTTCCTAAAGAGCAAATCTGACACTGTCAACTGAGCAGCTGGCTCATGACCCTTAATAGCTCTCTTTACTTTCAAGATAAAGTCCATACACCTTAGTTTGGCAACACAGTCCCTTTATGACTTGAGCCTTACCAACTTCTTTCATCACCCAAATTTGTTCCATTGCACGATAATGGCTTGAGTAGGGGTTGCAAATGTGCCATGTTGCCTTGTCTCTCGATAACTTTGCACATATGACCACCCCTTCTTGGAAAATCATGTTTCCTTTTCTTGCTATCTGCACCTTACTAATTCTGATCATTCTTTAAAACTTAAGTAAAATGTCCTCCTTTCCAGACAGCTTTCACTGGACTGAAAGGCATTCTCTCGTCTGAGCTCTCATATCACTGACCACATTTCATAGTGAGTTCCATGGAAGCAGAGACAATGTCTTGTACACCTCTGGTGTACTACATTCCAAGAATGTAGTGCCGAGTTGTACAGAGAAAAAGATACTCAAAAACTAATAAAACAAACAAACACTAATGTTAATAGGGAGGCTGTCACATTTGAACATACCCTTAGAGAATAAATGTGTGTTGGATAAATAAAGGCAAGAGGAAGTCATCCCTGGCTGCTAAAAACTTCCTTGCTCTCCCAGGTTTTTTCCATAGCCCATGATCTGTCTGATGTTATAGAACCAGTTCACCAATTTCAATTGGCTTGTGGTATAGTGGTTTGTGTATACAACTGGTTCCTCCCAGAAGAATAGAGAACTTTTTAGAGCAAACCATGACCTAAAGCTTAGCAGGAGGGAATATCGTTCAGCGGGTCAGAGCCTGAGCTCTCAAATCAGAAAAGACCTGCTTTTAAATACTAGTTCTGCCAGTTATTCTCTCAGTGACTTTGGCCAATTTATTGAACCTTTGTGAGCCTTCATTTTCTTATTAAAGCGAGAGGAGAAAAGTACCTGCCTCATAATTCTAGCAATGATAAAATGTGATATTATGTGCATTCACTTATATATATAATACATATTTATTCAGTGTCTCTGTGTTTGTGCAATTGAGTGTACACAGATAAACAAAACAAACACTACACCCCATAAACTGTCAAATCTAACAGGGAACATTAACACACACATAAATCTGTATTGCAAAGTTTCATAATTGGAATAAAAAAAAGAGGTGAGGTACATAATTTAAATTATGCGTTCTGGGGATGCCATTCTGAGGACGCAGATTTAGGCTGAGGCCGGGCATGGTAGCTCACGCCTGTAATTACAGCACTTTGGGAGGCCGAGGCGGGAGGATCACCTGAGGTCAGGAGTTCAAGACCAGCCTGACCAACACAGTGAAACCTATCTCTACTGAAAATACAAAAATTAGTCAGGCATGGTGTTGGGTGCCTATAATCCCAGCTAGTCAGGAGGCTGAGACAGGAGAATCACCTGAACTGGGGAGGCAGAGGTTGCAGTGAGCCTAGATCACACCAATGTACTCCAGCTGGGTGACGGAGTGAGAATCCAAAAAAGATTTAGGCTGAACACTCAAGAACGAATAGTGTTAACCCAGGGAAAGATTAAAAGATTTGGCATGTTCTTAGGCCCTGTGAAGGGAGAAAGCACATGCTGTGGTGTGTACTAGGCTCCTTAAATGCTAATGTGACTTCTGGGGATGCTGAATCAGTTAATAATTAGGAAGTTGGACTCTGGAACCAAACTATCTGAGTTCACATCCTGGCTTTGCTACTAACTTGTGGTATAGCTTTTGGTATTTTTTTTTTTTTTTTTTTACTTCTTTGGGCTTTGGTTTTCTCATCTGTAAAATAGGGATAATAAAAAAACACTGTCTCATTGAGAAGAGTAGATGGATTAACTTATGGAAATTATTTAGACTGGTGCCTGGTATATTGAAAGCACTCTTTATATAATAGCCATTTGTATCATTGATTCTTTTATTTGCACTCCAAAGTATTTACAAGAACACCGTCATGAAGGGAAGGCAAAAGTCTTGTCTGAAGAAAGCATATTCAGATTGTGGACTGAAGATGAATAAGGGAAATTATGGGAAGTTAAATAAAGTCTAATAAAGCACCCAGAACTCATTTGTCCTCTCTGTAAGTGGCATAATTCTCATCTCTAAAAATGGCACATTTCATGATGCCAGTGAGTATGTCTGAGATACGTTGAGGGGACTCCCCTTGGCCTGTCATTGATTATCTACATTGGCACAAAGGTAATGAGATTCCTAGAAGAAAGTTATAACTCTAAGACAACGTATTGTTCAAAAATTAACAAGATTAAAGCAACAACAAACAAATAAAAATGCTCTGGTGTTTCCTCTCCTTTTTCTTTTTTTTAAATGATTTTCTTTGTTGATTTAATATCTGTATAGAAGCCAGCAAAATTGCTGTTTACTTATCCTGTAGCTTCTGAGTGTCTTCCTTGCCCCTTTGCCCTCTCTCTTCCCCTCTTACAGGCCATAGATATGATTAAGAAAGATCTATGTAATGGTATTAAGTTACTACACTCTTTGGAGGAGAGATTTCTGGGGACAGGCCTGTGATAAGGGTGAGAGGAGTTGGATGCAGTTGTGAGAGTCAGATAGGCAGCTCACCCACACACAACTTCTCCACAAGCGAGCCAGCTTCCCGGCCTTTCTTGCTTGTTTTAATCTGTGAATGTTTCCCAGAAAGAAATAGTAACTTCTCCTTTTTCTGGCAGGGGTGCCTGCTGAAACTCCCTGAAAACAGGGCCTCTCCCTCCCCTTTAGGCTGGCCTCACACATGCTAATGCAAATCAGTCCTGACCCATCCAGGGGTCTTTGGGAAGGCTGCCAGGAGCTTTAGAACAAGCATGCAAAGAATGTTATTTCATTTCTGGCATCCTGGGGAAAGAGGGACAGAGAAGGAAGTTGTGCAGTGAAAGGGGTGGAGAGGGAGAATTAATATGAATGCTTACTGCAATAAGAGTGAAGCAGATGGAAAGGACAGCACGAAATTCTTAGGAATAAAGGGCCTACTAGGTGCCAGAAATGGACATATGGAATATTTGGCTTTAATTTCACACATACACTCTGAAGAAGAATTTATTACTCTCACTTTTTGGATGCAGGAAAAGGCTTGGTCTCAAAGGTCAGGCAATTTTTCAAATGTTACCCAGCTACAAACTGGAGTTTTGCATTTCGTACCTTGGGCTCAGTCTTCTTACTAAGGCAGGCTTATTGGTTGTCCTTTGATAGATTCCCAAAGAAAACTGCGAGCACAACGGCTCCACATGCTATCACTCCCATCATCTGTCTCCTCCTCTCCAGCCCCTTGCCACTGCTCTAATTCTAGATTCATTCTCTCAGCCAGACCCTGAACTAGTCTCCTTACCTTCTGTCTCCCCTATTCTAACTTATACACCACAGAGATCTTTCCAAAATCCAAATGTGGCCTTAATCACTGCTCCTTGAAACCCCCCAATGGTTCCTTAGCACACATTATGAGGCCTTGCAAGTCTTGCCTCTCCAGTCTCATATACTGTACATTTCAACGGCCTCGAACTTTCTGTTGCATCTCACATGTGGTCCCTTCAATATCCTACCTCCCTGCCTTCATTTCAACAATTCCTTCTGCCTGTGATGCAGCAACTTCCCCAGTTCCAAATGTTCAGTGCTATCTGTTCCTCCAGACAAGCTCAAAGACACCTCCCCAAAGGCACACTGGCTCTTAGACATCACAGCCTCCTTAGAACTCCCATGCCTTTATTATGGGGCAAATCACCTTCTACCCCAAGATGACTAGCTGCTTAAAAGTTTGTCCCTAATACTGGGCAAAGCTCTTTCAATTTCAGCCATAAGATTTGAATTCCAGCTTGGTCACTGCCTGAAAGAAGTGCCTAAGAATACAAAAGTGCAGATTTTGGAGTCCGACAGCTTGTATTAGAATCATGGTTCTGGCCAGGTGTGGTGGCTCACGTGTAATCCCAGCATGTTGAGAGGCTGAGGCGGGTGGATCATTTGAGGTCAGGAGTTCGAGACCAGCCTGGTCAACATGGCAAAACCCTGTCTCTACTAAAAATCCAAAAAAGAAAAAAAATAGCCATGTGTGGTGGGGCACACCTATAATACCAGCTACTGAGGAGACTGAGGCAGGAGAATCACCTGAACCCTGGAGGAGGAGGTTGCAGTGAGCCAAGATCACACCACTGCACGCCAGCCTGAGCGACAAAGCGAGATTCTGTCTTGGGAAAAAAAAAAAAAAAATCATGGTTCTACCATTTACTAATTAGGTGACCTTGGGCAAATCATTAAGCCTTCCCATCTTACCTTCCTTGCCTGTAAAATAGGGATAGTATCTACCCAGGAGGATACCATATTATTAAGGTTCAAAGAGTTAGTGGACCAAAAGATCTTAGCATAATGAATGGCATGTAATAGAGTTTGATAAATGATACATGACGACAACAATTGGGAGGCAGAAACCACATCATCACTGTGTTCTCGGCTGATAGCTATAGCTGTTTACATGACAGACTAAGCTTCATTCATTCAACCTGTAATACTTATTACTGATCTTTGATGTTTGCTAAATAAAGTACCTACTAAGTGCCAGGCTATATGTTATAGATTTACAGGTAACTAAACCATGGTTTCTAAAAACTATTCTACTCTTAGATTATGGAAAATTTTCATTTTCTATGATAAAGAGAAACACATTAGGTATAGATTCAAGGACTAGAAGAATAAAAAGAGAGGGAGGAAAGGCATCTCTTGTTATATCAGATGATGGAGGAAAATAACCCAAGTTAGCCACATCCCATGTCCAAAGGGCTTCTGGGAGATGCTTAGGAACAGAAAAATGTGAGTAACTGCACAGTGGGCAGGACAATTAGCCAAGCGTGAGTCCCCTTCAAGGTCATCACTTCAATTGGCAGATAAAGACCTACTCAAGGCCAAGCGCGGAGGCTGAGGCAAGTGGATCACCTGAAGTCAAGAGCTCGAGACCAGCCTAGTCAAAATGGTGAAACACCATCTCTACTAAAAACACAAAAATTAGCTGGGCATGGTGGTGGGCACCTGTAATCCCAGCTACTCAGGAAGCTGAGACAGAAGAATCGCTTGAACCTGGGAGGTAGAGATTTTAATGAGCCAAGATCGCGCCACTGCACGCCAGTCTGGGCAACAGAGTGAGACTCGGTCTCAAAAAAAAAAAAAAAAAAAACAGAAAAAAAAGACCTACTCAAGAAAAAAAGAAAGACCTTGTTGTACGTACTTGGTATGCGTTTAATATTGTGCTGGACACCCTATGCTCGGGCGCTCTGCATGTGTATTTGTTTCACAACAAAATTCTAACATGAGAAATAGGAATACCCTTACTGTATAGATGTGGAAATTGAGATCCCAGAGAAATAAGTATCTTGCACAGCCAGAAACTACCTGAGATTTGAAATTATCCTAGAATAATCTGATTCAAAACTCCATGCTCTTAGACTCTCAGATACCCCAAGAATCAGGGGAAAATGGGTGCTTGGATCTAGGACAAGCGAGCAGCAGGTAGGCTACAGTGGAAGTGAAGAGCCCTGGTCCAGCCCAGCTCTGGCTCTGGCTCTCTGGGTGACCTGGGGCAAGCCCTGTCTCCTCCCTGGGCTTTAGTTTTTCCCATAAAGAGAGACGGTTTAGATCAGTGGTGTTTGCAGTCTCAGCTCTACTGTGATTCAACTATGAAAGTGGAATAGGGTTGTTGGTGGATAGGGGAGTCTGTCTTTGGGGGAAAGGAGAACAGAGCAGCAAGAAAAATGCCAGAAGTCTGGATTCTGTCTCACCTCTGACTCTCTATACATCATTAATGGTGATCCCTGCAATCCACTAACACCTTTCCAGTGATGACTCAAGGCTGCTCACAACCTCCCTCACAGACGCATGTGGGAGTGGGGGGAAGGCAGCCCCTCCATGTGCAGCAATGGACCCACAGTCAAGATAATAAGAGCAGGGAAAAGTTAGGAAGCCTGGCCTCTAGCCTGGTTTCATTCTTAGAGTCTTAGATGATCAGAACAGAAAGGAACTTCTCTATCTGAGCCCCTCATTGCAATGAAAAAGAAACTGAGAATCAGAAAAATGAAGCTCTTTGCCCAACGACCCAGGTGGATGGACAGCAAAGCTGGGCATGCAGCCTAGGTGGGGCTTGTGATCCCACTCCAGAAACCTCTCCCTATGTTGAACTAACTGGGTGCTTTGTTCCTGACAAGGAACCCTAAAGTAGAAAGTGATGGTCACAGCCTACTGAGAAAAGACAGAGGTCAGAAGTCAGGCTTCCCATGTGTCATTCCTGGCTCTGCCTTGACTATGCTACCTATGAATCTCTTAGAGTCTCAGCCTCCTCATCTGTACACTGAGAGAACTGACCTAGATGAGAGTTCCCAAATTAATGGCCTGCAGGTTAACTGTTACCTAAAAAATTGGTTTATTTGGCCAATTTTAAATTGGTTGCTGGCATGTAATAATCAGGTGGTTTCACATAAACATCTTGATTTCTGGCTTGGAAGATGTATCAACACCAAATCAACAGTCTCAAATGGTAAGAAACAGCTAGAACTAAGTATTCTCTGTGCCATGCCTAATTCACTGCAGTCTTCACTCCTCCCCATTATTAAGCATCTGGCCAAATTGACTCATTGCCATCACTGGCAAGTCCCTCCTTATAAAGCATGGCTTAGAGTTTGCTTCATCCATAATAGCTCCCTGCTGCCCTGAGCATGGGGCTCTCAGTGTCCCCGTGAGACTGCCAGCCCACCAAAGGCCAGTGATAGAACATTTCCTGTGGTGATCTGAAATCAACCTCCCTTGCAGCCTTGCACCACTGTTCTGCTCTCTGGAGTCACGGTGAACACATCTGTGCCCCCTGACCCCTGCACAGCTCTACCGAGGGTTGAAGACATTGGGTGCATCCTTTTGTGCCCTTTCTTAACTTGAATAAACAGTCAAGGTCACTCAAATGTTCTTCATGGTCATCATTTCTGGGGCCTCAGGGACCCGCTTTCTCTCTTCCAGACATTGTTCAGACGCTTGGCCTTCCCCTTGCAAGTCAACTCCTCTCTGAAGCAATGAAGCTCATTCATACCACCAATTCCCTGGAAGCTTTCCCATCCTCCTGGAGCCCAGCTTGGCTGATGAGGTCCTCGCCTGCCTCCATAGCCCCAAATCTCCTACTTTCCCTGGACTTCCACATTCCAGCTACATTCTCTGCTGCAATGTTGTCTCTCATCCCCCATCCTGCTTGCAATCTGTCCTCTGTCCCAAAACCTCTTTTCCCCCATGTTAGTTTCTTAGGGCTATCATTAAAAGGACACCACAAACTTGGTGGCTTAAAACAACAAAGTGTACTCTCTCAGAGTTCTGGAGGCTAGATGTGCGAAATCAAGGCATCCGCAGCGCCATGCTTCCTCTAAAGGCTCTTGGAAAGAATCCTTCCTTGCCTCTCCCAGCTTCAGATGGCCCCAGGTGTTCCTCGGCTTGAGGCAAGCATCACTCGAAGCTCACCTTCTGTCTTCACATGCCTTCTTTGCTGTGTCTTCTGCTCTTCTTAGAGTGACATCAGTCACTGAATTAAGGAATTAACGTAATTCAGTATTACCTCATCTTGATCCTTAACTAAATACATCTGCAAAGATGATTTCCAGATAAAGCCTCATCCTGAGGTTTCAGGTAGATGTGAATTTTTCAGGGACACCGTTCAATCCATTGCAACCCTTCCTCTCACTTCCTCAGAAGACTTAAGCAGGGAGGTCCCCTGCCTGGGCTAGTGGCTCTTCCTTGGTGTTCCCACGGTCCCTGGAGCACAACTTACAGTGCCTGGTAACAGCCTAGTCCCTTCTCTGTCTCATCACCATGAATATGAGCTCCATGAGGGCAAATACTTTGGTTTGGTTAGTTCTGCTGCACAAGTGCCCACCTTACTGTGAGGCACCTCCTAGATCATCAACAAATATGTGTTTTTCTTAAAGACCATGCGCTGCGGTCAGTTACGAAAAAGCTGTTTCCAGATGTTTCCTGAGCTTGTGCTGCTCCACTTCAGCACAGCATATCCCCCAATCACAACAACACTCCCTTGGTCCCCAAATGTGTGTGGACTCCATCCTTCTCCCTTTTATCAATACCAAATGGCCCCTCAACTCAACTCCTGACTCTCAACTCAACTCAGCCTGTTCTCCAAACCATGGTCAGGGTTGTCACCACAAAACACAGGTTAAGATACATCCTCCAAAGCCCTTCCTGGCTCCCCTCTGCCCGCAGGAGAAAGTGTGGCTCCTCTGCTCAGTATTCAAGGCGTAGCCCTCCAGTGCAGCGTCAGCTCCCACCCTCTCCCCACCCCATGAGGTCACATGAGCAGTCTGTGCCCTGTCCCTCTGGAACTCTGGCTGATGTCCCCTTCCTGGATGGAATCTTCAAGCAGTGTGAGGAAAGAAACAGCCCACTTGAGAGTCCCTAGCAGGTTTTAGGAGCCTCACTTGTCTGTCGGCTGAAAAACAGCATTATTTTTCCTCTACGAGTCTCTCTTGGCTTGGGATACTTGGCTGTGTTTGCTTCTGGCTTGAGGACAGCTATTCCCCTCTCCCAGGCCCCAACTGTGCACTTTGGAGAGGTCAGCACGACCTGATATGAGATGGAATTGAGTCGCCAGGCTGCTGCACTTGCCCCCATCCACTAGCCAATTAGAACTGGACATCACAGAAGAGGGTAGTTCACATTCCACTCGAGTTGGGGGACATCGGTCACCCATGTCCCTACTGAGCTCCAAGACCCTTGTCCACACCTGAATTGCCATTCATCCCGGAATCAGATAATAGGCACAGATCCTTATACTTAGGCTGGTGTGGGCTGTAGGGTATCGAAGGAGGAAAGTGAGAGAAAAATGCACAGGAGGCTAGAAGAAGAGAAACCCTAGGGCTGAGCAAGACAGGGAATAAGAAGCGATAAGAAAAAGAGAAAGAGACAGGGGTACAGACACAGAGAGAGCAAGTAAAGGAGAGGTATACACAGACACAAAAACACAGAGGTGGACCAGGTATAGTGGCTCACACCTGTAATCCCAGTACTTTGGCAGACTGAGGCAGGTGGATGGCTTGAGCCCAGGAGTTCAAGACCAGCCTGGGCAACATAGTGAGACCCCTAATAAAAAAGAAAAAGAAAAAAAAAGACAGAGACAGATGGACAGGAAGCCAGGGTGACACAGAGAAGGGAGTAGTGTTCGTGACCAAGAAAGAGAGAAAAAGAAAGAAAAGAGAAGAAACAGAGGGCAGAGGAAGAAATAAAAGGCCAGGCAGAAACAAATTTAAAAAAGAACAAAAGGAGAAAACAAAGGAGCGATGTTTCCAAGATGTTTCCAATACGGGAGAGGAGGCAGGGAAACAGAAGGGAAGAAAGAAATGGAGCGGGGAGGGAGGGAGAGAGGAGGGGTGTTAGGGAGAGAGGAAGGGAGGGAGAGAGGAGGGAGGGGTAAAAGAAAGAAGGAAGGAACAAACGAAGGAATGAAGGAAGGAAGGGAGGAAGGAAGGGAGGGAGGGAGGGAGGGAAGAGGGCAGGGGAAGGAGAGAGGAAAGGAGGGAGGGAGAGAGGAAGGGAGGAAGCAAGGAAGGAAGGAAGAAAGGAAGGAAGGGAGGAGAGAGGGTGGGAGGAGGGAGGGAGGAGGGGGAGGGAGAGAGGAAGGGAGGAAGCAAGGAAGGAAGGAAA
>CAUYLG010032995.1:0-12520 GCA_963573385.1 Cacajao melanocephalus
GGAGTTGGGGAGAGATAGCATGGGGAGAAATGCCAGATATAGGTGATGGGGAGGAAGGCAGCAAATCACACTGTCATGTGTGTACCTATGCAACAATCTTGCATGTTCTTCACATGTACCCCAAAACCTAAAATGCAAAAACAGGAAAAAAATATATATATAGAAAAAAATTAAAATAAACACAATACAATTTACATTAGCACCCCCCCAAAATAAAATTCTTAGGTATAAATCTAACAAAACAGGTGCAAGATCTATATAAGTAAAGCAACAAACTCTAATGAAAAAAACCATTATGGCTGTATAGTATTCCATGGTGTATACATGCAAAAAAAGAAAAAAAAAAGATAAAACCAAAGAACTAAATAAATGGAGAGATATTCCATGTTCATGGATAAGAAGACTCAATATTGTCAAGCTGTCAGTTCTTCCCAACTTAGTCTATAGATTCAATATAATCCCAATTGAAATCTCAGCAAGTTATTTTGTGAATAACTTTCAAAAATGATTTCAAAATGATTCTAAAATTTATAGGGAGAAGCAAAAGACTCAGAATATGAACACAACATTGAAGAGAAGAAGAAGAAAAAAAACAGACTGACACTACTTGGCTTTAAGACTTATTATAAAGCTACAATAATCAAGACAGTATTATATTAGCCAAAAAACAGACAAATAGATTAATGGAATAGAACTGAGAGCCCAGAAATAGATCCACACAAATATAGTCAAATGATCTTTGACAAAGGAACAAAGGTAATACAAAGGAGGAAAAGTAGTCTTCAACAAATGGTGCTAGAAAACTGGTCTGGACATCCAAATGCAGGAAAAAAAAAAAGAATTGAGACAGAGACTTGACACCTTTCACAAGAATTAACTCAAAATGGATCCCAGAACTAAATACAAAACATAAAACTATAAAACTCCTAGTGGATGACAAAGAAGAAAGTCCAGATATCCTGGGGTTTGGCAATGAGTATTTATTTATTGCCTGCTTTAGGGATAAGTAATGCAACTATTTTTCCAGATCAGCGGTTTTTAACCTTTTTGGAGTCATGGATCCCTTTGAACATTTGCTGAATGCTATAGATTCCAACTGCAAGCAAAATTCTACAAACTTGTACATGCACTCTTTTTCAATCAGTATAACTTATTGTATTAGACTAGAAATGTATTTTCTTGATGTAAAGAGAATAAAAAATGTTTTCCAGAATTATCTCATTCCCATTTTCACATATATTTGTATATATCATTTTTCATATATATACATTCATATATATAAATGAATACTTGCTGAAAAAAGTCCATAAACTAAAATTATAATTTAATTCTGAAGGCTTATTTCAGGACAAAAATGGTTGTTGGCCTGTTCAAGAATGTAGAAATTGTAAAATGACCTTGAGTATGGAAATATGTATGACTTTGGCACAAATACTTCTAAATTAAACTGTTCATTTTAATTGCTGAACAATTTTTAGACATGTATGTGATGTCAATAGCTTCAGGTAAAAATCAGCTTATTTCTGGATACCTTAATTCCCCCAAGATTCTTCAGATTGAATTAATACTTCATTATCTTTACCCTGATCGTTGACATCAGTTTTGTCAGTGTCTGTTGATTGACACTATTTTATCAACGGAAGGATGTCTTCTGAATCAGTGTTTCAAAGTTTTAAGGAAATAATCTGAGCAGAAGTATCCTCCTGCAATGTTTGATTTTTGTCTTCAGATTTCTGCATATAGTTAACTCTCTAAGGCTTTATTCTCTCTTCTCTATTTACAGAAGCATTTTCTATAGCTTTAAATATTTAGTTTAGTTAGCTTGTTTTTCTGTGTCCAATTTCATCTTCAAGCATAGCAAAAAATAGCTTAACCAAAAGAATTTTGTTTTGTTTTTACCAGCATTCATAATGGTGACTGTAGTCTTTTCATTCAGCCTTATTCAAGTATAATTGACAGATAAAACACGGTATCGATTTTAAAAGTTGATTATGAAGTACAATAGTGTTAACTGTAGTCACCATGCTGTATATTCCATCGCCAGAACTTATTCATCTTGAATGACTGAAACTTTACACTCATCTTGACACACATGGCCAACATCTCCCCATTTCCCCATTTCTCCCTCCCTCCAGCCCCTGCCAATCACCATGCTACTCTCTTCTATGAGTTTGACTATTTTAGAGTCCACATATAAGTGAGATCATGCAGCATTTGTCTTCCTGTGTCTGGATTATTTCACTTGGCTTATTTACTTTATGAAGCTAGTATTATCCTGGTATCAAACACAGCACAACAAAACTGCCAGACACCATCCTTCTTGAATACTGATAGAGAAATCATTCATAAAACATTACTAAATATAAGTCAGTCATATATGAAAAAATTATGTGATGAACAATTGATGTACTCCAGAGATACAAGGCTGGTTTAATATTTAAAAAATCAATCAAAGAACAAAGTAAGAAGAATTAATTTATAGGATTTAATAACTTACACAGCTAGAGTAAGCAAGAGTGTGTGATATTAGCGGAGCGTAGACCAATGGAACAAGATAGAGAACCCATGACTAGAACCACACAAATATGCTCACCCGATTTGTTACAAAAATGCAAAAGAAATTCAATGGAGAAAAGATAGCCTCTTCAGAAAATCGCACTGGAGCAAATGGGAATTCACAGGCACATACACACAAAATGAACCTTAATCTAAACTTCACAAACCTTCACAAACAATTTAACTCAAATGTACCAGGGACTTAAATGTAAATGTAAAACTATAAAACTTTTAGAAAAATATAGGAAAAAGTCTTCAGAATTTAGGACTAACCAAAGGTTCTTAGATTTGACACCCAAAGCACTTAAAATTTTGATAAGTTGTACCTCACAAAGTCTTTTCTCCCTGAAGGCCCATAAGAAGAGGATGAAAAGACAAGCTACAAACAGGGAGAAAATACTTGCAAAACCCATGTCCCATAAAACTAACATCTAGAATATATAAAGAACTCTCAAACAGTAACAGTAAAAATAAAAATCCAATTAGAAAATGGGCAAAACCATGGAAAGCCATGTCACTGCAGAGAATATGCAGTTGGCAAATAAACATACAACATGTTCCATATCATCAGCCATGAGGGAGCTGAAAATGGAAGCCATAGGTAGATATGACTGCTTTGTGATGCCATACAGACGGGCCCTGGACAGAGGCCAGTCCCATCGTTCTAAGCTCTGCTGAGGCCCTCTGTGCCTGGCACCCTGAAGGCCATTCTAGTCACCTTTTCACGAATAGTGACAAAACAAAGTGCTGGTGAAGATGTGGAGAAACTGTTTCACTCATACATTGCTGGTGGGGATGTAGAATGACACAGCCATCTGGTAAATAGTTTGGCAGTTTCTAAAAAAAAATTTAGGCTGGGCTTGGTGGCTCATGCCGGTAATCCCAGCACTTTGGGAGGCAGAGGCGGGTGGATCACCTGAGGTCAAGAGTTTGAGACCAGCCTGGCCAATATGGTGAAACCCTGTCTCTACTAAAAATACAAAAATTAGTTAGTTGCAGTGGTGGGCGTCTGGCATCCCAGCTACTAGGGAGGCTGAGGCAGGGGAGTCGCTTGAACCCTGGAGGCAGAGGTTGCAGTGAGCTGAAATCTCACCACTGCCCTCTAGCCTGGGTGGTAGAGTGAGACTCCATCTGAAAAAAAAAAAAATTAAACATGCAGTTATTCTATACCCAGAAATTGTACCCCCCAGGTGTTTATCCCAAAGGAAGTCTTGTGCTTACACAAAAACCTGTATCTGGAGGTTTATAGTAGTTTTATTCACAATAGCCCAAAATGGAAACAGCCCAGATGTCATTCAATGGGTGAATGATTCAACAAATTCTGGTACATCCACACAGTGGAACATTAGTTGGCAAGAAAAAGGAATGAACGATTGATCCATGTAACAACCTGGAGGAATCTCTAATGAGTAACTGAAAAAAGCTAATACTGTACAATTCCATTTATATAACATTGTTGAAATAACAAGTTTATAAGAGGAGCGGCATTTCAGTGGTTGCTGGAAATTAAGGAGGGGCTGAAGGCAGAAGAGACGTCCCTCATAAAAAGGGCAGTGAGAGTTTATTCTGGTGACTCTGTTGACTGCATCAATGTCAATAACCTGGTTATGATATTGTGCTTTCTGAGCTGTTACCACTGGGGGGACCTGGACATGGGGCCTAAGGGACCTCTCTGGAGTCCATCTGTACTATTTGTTACAACTGCATGTAAAACTATAATTATCTCAATAATACATTTCCTTAAGAAAGAAGACCACCAAGAAATGTGGAAAAATGAGCTTAACCCACAGTGATTGTGCCATGTATGTGTTTTTATCCTAAAACTATCTCCTGAAGTAAGAAATATCAGCTTCAATTCAATTTTAATAGGAGGATCTGGAGGCTAAGAAATATGAAATAAAAATTCTATGATCACACAGCCAGGAAATGAAGGCAGGATTGAGCAGTTATCTCTGGGGTAAAAGTTGCCCCCTATTGCAAAGGAGCCTCCATGCAGGAAGCATGATGCAGGAGTAAGAAGACAGGTCCCAAGTCACCGGGGAGGCTGAGCTCCCTGCCGGTCCTGTGGCCTTTCTACAATTGGGGGTTCAACCCAAGCCACAAGCACAAGGCCGAAAGGGGTGAGATCACAGTCATTCATTTATTTCACATTTATTCTCATTACACCAGGAGAGAAGAGGAAGGAGTCATGCACCAACACCCACATATTGTGCTATTTTTCAATCTTTCTGATGGAATCAGGATCCAGATTCTAATTGTCTTCAAGATCTGGATCAGTCAGTAGAGATGGCCCACTGTGGTGAGGGACCTGGGGCCACTGAGGGAAAGGCAGGATACATATATGGAACTGACCATGTCAGGTTCATGTTCCAGGGCTCCCATCCAGGTACCTGAAGATTTTCCCCATAGATCACAGGTGTTGGGTCCCAGATCAGGTCCTGAAAGACTGTGGGAACGCCATAGGCCTGGGGCTGGTGCTCATAAGGTACAAAGTCAGCCACATCTGCACAGGGAGGACCTGAGAGAGAGAAGGCACATGGAGGGCTCATGAGGACATCACCCACCCTGTCCTTGAATCCTTGCCTGTGATCTCACCCAGCCCTGGGGCCACATCCATTCCAAACAAGTCCATGAACAAAGTCCTCAGGATTATTACTTTGGGGAAGAACAAAATGGAAAAATAGAGGCAGGCAGCCCATCAGAGCAGCAAGGCCCCTGTGCTGTGTGCCAAGGGACTCTGGGTAGGGGCCTGTGCCATCTTTCTCTGCCCTACTCAGGGCACAAGGATGGTAGGGTGGGGTGGGGGAAGCCAATGCCGCTCACTAAAGGAACATGGAGGCAAATATAGAAGATGCAAACCTGAGAAGACGCCGATCTTCCATCCCAGAATCCTATGCAGGGCCTCTCCATAAGGACATGGCAAGGGTTGGCACCTTGGCCTCTGGTTGGCCTCATGAATAGTGAAGTATAAGTCCTGCAAGCTTATCAGCATCTGGAGACATTCTTGCCAGCTCTTCTTCATACCCCTCTGCTTGAGACGCTGGGCAATTATTTTTGATACTATGTGATACTTCTTTTTCTTCACCCTGAATACTTCACACTCAAGAAATTCCCATTCTTCCAGGAAACTCTGGATTTCCTGGTTACTCCATGGTTTAATTATCTGGACTGGAAGAACAGAAGAATATGAATGTACTTTGGCATAACTCACTTGCACATTTGCGGGATCCTGCCTCTACACAGACAGGTCCAAACTTGACTTTATTCAGTTATGGGAGATAATAGAACCTTAAATGAGAAGTGAGAGATTCAGCATCTGCCTGAGTCCTGATGCCTGAGACATCTGGTCATTGGGACAGGCAAGGAAGCATCTGAGAGTCTGGGTCTTGCTCAAGTTCCTTAAAACATGTTTCAGACGATATTGACAGGGTGTGACGGCACATTTTCTGCCTATGAGCTTCTCTGATGTGAGACTCACATCCCACCCGTGGTGGGGCCTTTTACTCTCACCTGGGCTGTGGGCAGGGGCAAGGAGCTCCTGGGATGCTGAGGGCAGCCCTGGAATCTCCTGAGATGCCCCCTCTTGGGGCTGGGATGAGTACATCAGACTTGAGAAGACGGAGGTGGGCTGGAAAATTTTCTCTACTACAAATAAGACTCTGAGGACACTGTACCTGAAGGCTTTTCTGGTTCCCGGGCTGCTTTTTCCTGCTTTGTTTTCTGAATGTTTTTGGTAGTTTCAGTCTGAAGTGTCACTTTCTAATTAAAAAAAAAAAGTAAGAATTTATTTTCTTTTTCTTTTTTTCTAATTTGAGACAGAGTCTCACTCTGTAGCCAGGCTGGAGGGCAGTGGCGTAATCTCAGCTCACTGCAACTTCCGCCTCCTGGATTCAAGTGATTCTCCTGCTTCAGCCTCCTCAGTAACTGTGATTACAGGCATGCGCCACCATGCCCGGTAATTTTTTGTGTATTTTTAGTAGAGACGGTGTTTCATCATGTTGGTTAGGCTGGTCTCGAACCCCTGACCTCAAGTGACCTGCCTGCCTTGGCCTCCCAAAGTGCTGGGATTACTGGTGTGAGCTACTGTACCCAGCCCCCCTTACATTTAAAAAGTAAACTGTCAGGCCGGGCGGGGTGGCTCAAGCCTGTAATCCCAGCACTTTAGGAGGACGAGACGGGCAGATCATGAGGTCAGAAGTTCAACACCAGACTGGCCAACATGGTGAAACCCCATCTCTACTAAAAACTACAAAAATTAGCTGGGCATAGCGGCTTGTGCCTGTAATCCCAGCTACTTGGGAGGCTGAGGTAGGAGAATATCTTGAACCAGGACCAGGGAGGCAGAGATTGCAGTGAGTTGAGATTGCGCCACTGCACTCCAGCCTGGGCTACAGAGTGAGACTCCATCTCAAAAAAAAAAAAAAAAAAAAAAAGTCCCCCTAGTCCAAGGGGCTTTGAAGAGAGTACTAGGAGGGTAGTGCCTCGGCAGTGGGGTCAAATTACTCAGACTTAAGTTTCTTCCCATCCCAACTAAAAAGATTCAAAATGATCCTCCAAAGCATTAATCTAATTCTGTTACTTAACTGCATGACAAAGAGAAGCCCAACAATAGTTAAAGGAACACGAAGTATCTGGCACCTAATCAAGTAAAATGCACAGTGCTGGCCTCCTACATAAAATGACCTGGCGCACAACAAAACAGATAAACCCGATTTACCACTGGCAGAAAATCCATCAGTAGACGCAGAAATGACACCGATGGTGGAATCAGTGGAGCAAGACTTCAAAACGGCCACGTAAGACAAGATCAGAAAATACAGGATCTAAACGGAACTTCTAGAGATGAACTCTCAAAGCAGACATACAGCCCCATTAAAATCAGGAACTTGTGAACAGATAAACCATAAAGAGGCAGCTAGAGCAGCTTTCGAAGGTTATGGACTCTGGGGTCAAAGTGCTGTTTTTTCCTGGCTCTGAAAATAACACCAACGGGTCCCCTGTTCGAGGTAGTTAGCCATGTTGTGCCTTCGTTTCCTTCACCGTAAAGTGAACATAGTGGTTAACACTTTCCGTCAGGCTTACCATGAGGATTAAATAAGTTAATATTTATAGGCCGGGCACGGTGGCTCACGCCTGTAATCCCAGCACTTTGGGAGGCCTAGGCAGGCAGATTGCCCGAGCTCAGGAGTTCGAGACCAGACTGGGCAACAGGGTGAAACCCCGTCTCTACCAAAAATACAAAAAAATGTACCCGGGAGCGGCGGCGGCGTGCGCCTGTAGTCCCAGCTGCTAGAGAGGCTGAGGCAGGAGAATTGCAAGAACCGGGGAGCCGGAGGTTGCAGTGAGCCAAGATTGTGCCACTGCACTTCAGCCTGGGTGACAGAGTGACTGTGCCTCAAAAAAAAAATTTTTTTTTTTTTGTAAAGAACAGCACACATTTCAATGACTGCAAAAATTCTTGTGAGATGAAATGAAAGACAACCCCATCGATCCTCCCATGAAATAGGAAGCAGGCTACCTTCAACTTACTTCCATTTTTATTCCTGAGTTTTCTCCTGGGATTCTTCTCACTGTGCCTGCAGGGCCTGTTTCTGGGTTGGCGGAACACTAGCACTTACTCTGACCTAATGGAACCTAGGAGAGTCAGGAGGAACCTGAGCGTGGAAACGTGTTTATTTCTCTCAGCTTCTGGAGGTCTCTGAAGCCAAAAATGCAGATCTGGTCATGTTTAAATGTCATAAATGGGATTGAGTTAGACCCACCCAACCTGAGACTTTGGATTAACTAAAGATAAACTAATTTTGTACTTTAATCACAACTGCAAAATCCCTTCATCCAGACTAGAATTTGATTGAATGACTGCAACAGGGAAATTGGAAATCAACTGGCAGGAGTTCTGAGGGTCTCTGAGACCCACATCTCCAAACGCAAAGGGATGGATTGTTACTTTCCTATAGATAAATCACCCCTTCCCCCTGAGTTGGCACTGAATATTGAGCGATGTCCTTAGGGTTTGACCTTTGAGGATTAATTGTGATGTGAGGATTAGGGGAAGAGACTAGGCTTCAGTTGGTCGAGGGTGAATGGGTGGTCACAGATGGCAGTTATGGATGTGGGACCCTCTATGAGAAGCTTAGATTAAAAAGAAGAGTTTAGGGTGGGGAAGAGAGAGGTGAACAGAGCTTTCTCTTTACAAGAGGACACACTTGAGATTTGCATATACAGAAGTGAGGAAGCAGAGTGGGAGATTAGAGTGGTTAATAGTTTGGGCAAGTAAGTGATGGTGGGGACCAAGAAGGAGGGTGCTGAGTAACCAGCATGTGAGGGAAACAACTCCTGAGTTGTTTTTTGGCTTCAGAATCTCAGATGCAGTCCAGGATTAGGGATGCCCCTCAGAATGAATCTTAACTCTTGGGATTGATTCCACTCTACACAATCCTAAGATTCATGGCTTTTAGCTCAGAAGTGTCTGGGAAGATAGGAAGGCGGCTTTACAGTGAATGGGACTTTATTTTTTTATTTTAAAAGACAGGGTCTTGCTCTGCTGCCCAAGCTGGGGAACAGTGACATAATCATAGTTCACTGCAGGCTTGAACTCCTGGGCTCAAGTGATCCTACTGCCTTAGCCTCTCTCAAGCAGCTAGGTTTACTACAGGTGCTTGTGCCACCATGCTTGGCTTTTTTTTTTTTTTAATAAAGACAGGGTCTCGACTGGGTGATAAAATGCTGTACCATTAGCGAAAAAAAAAAAAGGGAGAGAGAGACAAGGTCTCACCATATTGCCCAGGCTAGTTGTGAACTCTTCGTTTCAAGCAATCCTCCTGCCTTGGCCTCCCAAAGTGCTGAGATTTCAGGTGTGAGCCATCATGGTACCTTAAGTCAGAACAAACTGCATGTGTATTGGCTTAAAACTAATCCTTGCTTCTTTCCATGTCATCTAAAAATATCACATTCTCTTCATTTCCACAGACAGATTTCAGGCCTCCATTTCCTGACGCCCATGTGCCCAGGAAACTGTTCTCTGTGCTTCCCACCTTATGCCTGTCCAATACACCCCCACTCTGCCTCAGGGACATCTGAGACAAAAATCTGACCAAGTTATTCCTTCTTCTCCCCCAAATGCTAATGAACACCATCTTCTTTCCCAGGCTCGAGCCCTTTGTCTTGCTGCAGGAAAATAGAAACTTTAGGCACCTCAACGCTACATCTAGCAGGAGCCTCCACTCAGCATATTCACCCCCAACATCACCTCCAGTTCAACTCATCTCCAGGGCTTCTCCCTTGGTGTAAATGGCAACTGCATCCAGGCTGTTTCAAAAGCAGAAACGCAGAAATAATGCCTGGATTCTTTATCTTCCCAATGACAGCTTCTTCTCAAGCAGAAATGATTGATGATTGATACCCTATTTTCTCTTTCTTTCTTTCTTTCTTCTTTTTTTTTTTTTTTGAGTCGGAGTCTCGCTCTTGTTGCCCAGGCTGGAGTACAATGGTGCAATCTCGGCTCACCACAAACTCTGCCTCCTGGGTTCAGGTGATTCTCCTGCCTCAGGCTCCCGGGTAGCTGGGATTACAGGCACCCACCACCATGCTCAGCTAATTTTTTGTATTTTCAGTAGAGACGGGGTTTCACTATGTTCGTCAGGCTAGTTTCGAACTCCTAACCTCATGCAATCCACTGGCCTGGGCCTCCCAAAGTGCTGGGATTACATGCATGTGGCACCGTGCCCAGCCTCTTTCTTTTTTTTTTTTTTTTGTGGAGTCTTGCTTTGTTGCCCAGGCTGGAGTGCAGTGGTGTGATCTCCGCTCAACCTCTGCCTCCTGGATTCAAGCAATTCTCCTGCCTCAGCCTCCCTATTAGCTGGGATTACAGGCATATGCCACCACACCCAGTTTATTTTTGTATTCCTAGTAGAGATGGGATTTCACCTTGTTGGCCAGGCTGGTCTTGAACTCCTGGCCTCAGGTGATCCACCCGCCTCAGCCTGCCAAAATGCTGAAATTATAGGCGTGAGCCACTGAGCCTGGCCTGATACCCTGTTTTCTAAATATTAACTGACTTTTTATTCATGCTGAAATTAAAATAGTGCAGGCATCATGTAGTTCCATGGACAATAGCTGTTGTATTCTAATGGGGACCCTGTTTATCTTGTCCTCAATATGCACCCAAGCCTGTTTCTGTGACTTTTCAGGGCAGACATTCTTCATTCCATGGCCATGGGGCAGCTTCAAATCTAGTTGATTTTCTCTCTTCGTCTGGGCTCCAGCCTTATCCCATTTCCTGAACACACTGGGCACCATGTGGCCTCAGGGCCTTTGCTGCTTCTGCTCATTGCCCTGCTCCCATCACCAGTCACCAAACACGCCTGCTCCTTCCACAGGCCCCCGTCGCCCTGGGCATGGGGGCTTTCTCCAACCCTGGCGCTCCTCACAGGTGTTACCTTGTTATGCTGTCCTCAACTTTGACACAGTACATTTCAACAGAACTCCCTGGTCAAGTCTAGCCCTCCCACTGGCCTATGCATTCAGTGAAATTGTGGATCTTGTCTACAGGTGAATTCAGCCATAGGCCTGCTTTCCAGTCCTGACTCTACGATGGAATCAGCTAGAAGGCTTTCTCAAAGGCCAATTCCAATTATTCAAATTTAATTATTCTGGTCTGGTCATTGTGTTGTGAAAAGTCCCCTGGTGATTCTAACGCTAGTCTGGTTTGAGATCCTTGCCTTAGAGGAGTATTATGGGCTTTGCCATGAACTACACTGAATCCAGGGGACACCTTGGTCCTGCCCCACCTCACTGGGCCCCTGGGAGGTGGCAGATTAGATTAGATTAGATTAGAACTGCCCAGGGTGCAGGTTGGCACTCCCAAGAGAGGGTGTGAGCATCCTGAGAGTCCCTTCTCAGAGATTCCAGTGTGACCATCCAGGTTGATCCTGAGCACCAGGAGTTCAGAAGGTCCCAGGTGGTTCTGATGCACAATCTGGGCTGAGAAGCTGAGCCTGAAGAGGCTCCAAAGCCCAGGGACCTTTTTATTTCTGACAACAGACGGAAGTGCCACAAAATCTCTGGGGCCTAGGGCAGAAGATTGGGACCTGATTTAGGAAAGACTTCTTGAGCTTTGAGATTAGAGAGAAGGGTATGAATTTAAAAGGAATGGCTTTCACACATTTTCAGGGCTGCTTGTCGTTTTAAGGGTGAGGAAACATGGGTGTTCAGTTTTAAACGCTTGGGAAAATCATCTAATTTAGGGGATACTCTTTCAATGTTTGAGCATAAAAAATTAATACATGATTAATTTTGTCTGGATTTTTGGAAACTGGAAGGGCAACAGTGTAGAATACTGGGGGAAAGTGACTGAAAGTAATGGAAGTGTGAGGTAATGGGGTGTGTGAGGAAGAAGGTCTACACAGGTCAGAGACCAGACAGGCTTCCCCGGATTAATTTTTAAAAAATATATATACATATATATATTTTTTTGTTTGTTTTCCTTTTTTTTTTTTAAGTTTTTTTAGCTGTAAGTTTATTCAATGCAAAATAATCCTCTCCAATTTTACTGAGGTGGCTGACCACGTCCACGACCAAATCCGCCTCTAAACTGGAATTCAGTTGCTGACCCAGCCCCAGCCTCCGCTTTCTTGTCGGCACCAGGTGGCACAGCACTCCGTCTGTAGGTATCTCTGTCGGCTTCCCCTCTTGTAAGTCTTGCAGGTCGCTCACCTTCCAGACCTTTAGGCCAAGGCCTGCCTGTCTCTGGACGGCTGCGGCGTAGGGTGGCAGGCACAATCTCTAGGGGCAGATGGAGGTAATCACGGAGATACTGGATACCCTCATTGGTAAGGTACCAGTAGAAATGTCTCCAGGCAAACTGTTCCTTCACGTAGCCTCGGGACTTGAGAGACTGCATGGCTTTCATGACATGAAGGTTGGGGACGTTCTTGTCTGCCAGCTCCGGGTGCTTAGGCATGTG
>CAUYLG010032997.1:0-33540 GCA_963573385.1 Cacajao melanocephalus
TCTAGGTTTGTGTTTATGGGTGTGTGTTTCCAAAGATGGCCACAAGGTGGCTCCCTCCACCCTTAGGAACCAACCACAGGAGCCTTGTGATGTGTGTGTGTGTTTGTTTGGTTTGTGTTTATGGATGTGTGTTTCCCAAGATGGCCACAAGGTGGCGCCCTTCACTCTTAGGAACCAACCATAGGAGCCTTATGATTGTGTGTGTGTGTGTGTCTAGGTTTGTGTTTATGGGTGTGTGTTTCCCAAGATGGCCACAAGGTGGCGCCCTCCACCCTTAGGAACCAACCACAGGAGCCTTGCAATCAGTGTGTGTGTGTGTGTGTGTGTGTGTGTTTCTAGGTTTGTGTTTATGGGTGTGTGCCATCAGAGAGTGTGTGTGTGTTTCTAGGTTTTTGTTTATGGGTGTGTGCTATCAGAGAGAGAGAGAGTGTGTGTGTGTGTGTGTGTTTCTAGGTTTGTGTTTATGGGCGTGTGCTATCAGCGAGAGTGTGTGTGTGTTTCTAGGTTTGTGTTTATTTGTGTGTGTTTCCCACGAGGGCCACAAGGTGGCGCCCTCCACCCTTAGGAACCAACCACAGGAGGTTTGTGATGTGTGTGTGTCTCTCTCTAGGTTTGTGTTTATGGGTGTATCTTTCCCAAGATGTCCACAAGGTGGAGCCCTTCACACTTAGGAACCAACCACAGGAGCCTTGTGATCCCACGGCCTCTCAATGGCTTCTTACCTTCCTCTTCCCAGGCAGGAATTAGGAAGTTTGGGAAGGTTCCGAGATTTATTCATTCATTCAGCCAACATTTATGGAGTTCGAACTGTGTGCCAAGCACACTGCCTGACAGTAGTTAATGTTTATTATGCCAGATATGGTCTAAGCACTGTAACTAGATGCTTATAGTGGAACAGGTGAGAAAAATGGCCTGAGCCTCAGATATGTGAAGTGAAACTGCCCAGGGCCACCCAGCTTGTTAACAAGGGCGCCTGGCCATGCAGCCTGGGGTCCTGTGAACCAGACAGTTGGAGACTCTGCCCCCAGATAGGTGGGATCCAGATGGGAAACATACTCTCCTCTGCATGCCAGCTCTGCCTGGGTTGGTGCTAGGAAGGAAAGGTACAGAGGGCTGGGAGAGCAGAGAACGTCCGGGGCAGCTGGGCTTCCCGGATGAGTGGAGTCGTTCCTGCCAGGAGAAGGAGAGAATGTTCTGGGAGGTGAGAACTGCATCTGGCTGGAGCCTTGTGGGAGAGGGAGGTAGGAGGAAAGGAGAGAAGTCAGGTGGGCAGGGGCCGAATGGAAAGCTCCTTGGTGGAGAGTGTGAGGAACCACAGATTTTAAGAAGGATATATTAAGAAAAATTCCAAGCACCACGAAAGTAAACAGTAGCATAATTTGCATGTATTTGTCCCCAGCTTCAACAGTGTTACCCACTGGCCCATCTTGTTTGATGTGCTGCCGCCCCCTGCCCTGAAGCAAATCTCAGTCTTCGTATCTCCTCTGTAAAAGCTTCACTGTGTATCTTTAACATAGAAGGATCTAAGTGCTGCTGTCACCTCCAACAAAATTAACGAAAATACCGGGTGGGCACGGTGGCTTGTGCCTGTAATCCCAGCACTTTGGGAGGCTGAGGCAGGCGGATCATGAGGTCAAGAGATCAAGACCAGCCTGGCCAACATGGTGAAACCCCGTCTCTACTAAAAATACAAAAAAATTAGCTGGGCATGGTGACGTGTGCCTGTAGCCCCAGCTATTCGGGAGGCTGAGGCAGGAGAATCACGTGAACCTGGGAGGTGGAGGTTGCATGCAGTGAGCCAAGATCACCACTGCACTCCAGCCTGGGCAACAGAGCAAGACTCTTTCTCAAAACAAACAAACGAACAAAAAACACAAGAAACCACAAAAATTCCGTAATGTCATCTGAAACCCATTGTGTATGCATTCACACTTGTCTGATGACCTCTCAAGTGTCTTTTCTGCAAGTGGTTTAAATTCATCTTGTATCTAAATATGGCTGCACATTGCAGTTTGTTGAGGTCTTTCCTTCTTCCCTCCCCTCCCCTCCCCTCCCCTCCCCTTCCCTTCCCTTCCCTTCCCTTCCCTTTCCTCTCATCTTGCTCTATTGCCCAGGCTGGAGTATGGTGGTACAGTCTTGGCTTGCTGTATCCTTGATCTCCTGGACTCAAATGATTTTCCCACCTCAGCCTCCTGAGTAGCTGGGACTACAGGCACTTGCCATCATGCCTGGCTAATTTTAGTTGTTTTTTTTTTTTAGAGACAGGGTTTGCCCATGTTGCCCAGGCTAGTCTTGAACTCCTGAATTCAAGCCACCTACCTGCCTCAGCCTCCCAAAGTGCTGGGATTACAGGCATGAGCCACTGAGCTTGGCTGAGGTATGTCTTAAATCTCTCTTAATTTATATCCCCCTCTCTACTTTCCATGCTCTTTATTTGTGGAAGAAATCAGGTTATTTGTCCTGTAGAGTACTTCCGGTACTTCCAGTGAAGTGGTGGCTAAGCCTGTATATTGCTTAATCAGATGTGGGGTAGGTTTTGGCAAGATTCCTCCTTTGGTGGTGGTGGGTACTTCCGATTGTCAGGTGGTGTTGAGACTGATGAATTCAGCCGTTGAGAGCTGGCTCCCTCTTTTATAAAGTTCTCTTCAGCCTTTCTACCAATGCAGTGGTTCACTCTGGATATGCACTCAAATTGCCTGGGAGCTTTGAAAACTCCCAGTGCCCTGGCTGTCCTACAGACACACCATTTCTTTTTCTTTTTTTGAGGCAGAATGTCACTCTGTCGCCCAGGCTGGAGTGCAGTGGCATGATCTCGGCTCACTACAACCTCTGCCTCCTGGGTTCAAGTGATTCTCCTGCCTCAGCCTTCCAAGTAGCTGAGATTACAGGCATGTGCCATCATGCCCGGCTAATTTTTGTATTTTTTTTTTTCAGATGTAGTCTTGCTCTGTTGCCCAAGCTGGAGTGCAGTGGCACAATTTTTGTATCATGGTCTGAACCTGGTCTTGAACTCCTCACCTCAAATAATCCACCCGTCTCGGCCTCTCAAAGTGCTGGAATTATAGGTGTGAGCCATGCACCAGCCCTGTTTTTCTTTTAAAAAATTTTGTGAGCAGTGAGGAGCTCCGGGGCAGGCCCTGACTCCTCCAGACACATCATGTACACCTGAATCTCTGGGATGGGACCCCTCCCTGCTGCCCAAGAGTCCCACTGCTTCCATTACTTAACTTTCTTATTGTGAAATATAATACACGCCAAAGAGCATAAAATATAAATGTACAGTTTCACAAATTATCATAAAGCCAACATTTATGGAGTTTGAACTGTGTACCAGGCACACTGCCCAGCACTAGTTAAGCCTGGGACTCCATGTAACAACTACGCAGGTTACGAAATCCAGGCCAGGCGTGGTGGCTCACACCTGTAATCTTAACACTTTGAGAGGCTGAGGTGGGTGGGTCACCTGAGGTCAGGAGTTTGAGACCAGCCTGGCCAATGTGGTGAAACCCTTTCTCTACAAAAAATACAAAAATTTAGCTGGGCAGGGTGGCCCATGCCTATAGCCCCAGCTACTCGAAAGGCTGAGGCAGGAGAATCACTTGAACCCAGGAAGCAGAGGTTGCAGTGAGCTGAGATCACGCCACTGCACTCCAGCCTGGGCAACAGAGCGAGACTCTGTCTCCGCCTCCCCCCCCCCAAAAAAAGAAAAATTGAAAGTTGTCATTTCCCCATAGCCTCTGTATGTCTTTTTCTAGGAGAGACCCTCCTACCCCAACCATGCTCCCAAATGCACCTAATCTCACTCACTTCATCATTTGCTTAGTGTTTTGCCAGCTGAACCATGCATCTCTAAACAGTATAGTTTAGTTTTATCTCTTTTTGCACTTTAATTTTTTTTTTAGAGACAGAGTCACCCTGTCACCCAGGCTGGAGTGCAGTGGCACAATCTCGGCTCACTGGACCCTCTACCTTCCGAGTTGAAGTGATTCTCGTGCCTCAGCCTCCTCAGTAGCTGGGATTAAAGGCTTGTGCCATCATGCCAGGCTTACTTTTGTAGAGACAGGGTTTCGCCATGTTGGCCAGGTTGGTCTTGAACTCCTGGCTTCAAGTGATCCACCTGCCTCGGCCTCTACAGTGCTGAGATTATAGGCATAAGCCACTTTGTCCATCCAGAGAGGTCCAATTTCTGTTCACTTCCCCCTTCCCCATAAATAATCCTTTTCTTCGCCACAGATGTTGGTTTATTCTATTATATAATTTTGAAAATATAAACATATAATTTATAGTTCCCGTTTCTTTTACATAAAGGGAGATACTGGAGATACTGTCTGCCCTGTGCTGTGCTGTGGCAGTCACTTGGTGACGGGTTATAGAGATTGTTTTATAGTTTTGTGGTACTCAATTGAGTAGATGTGTTAGAAATTCAGCTAGTTCTCTTTTGATGTACATTTTGGTTATTTCCACTCTTTCGCTATTACAGATTGTGCTGCAATGAATAGCCTTGTGCATACATTTTCTCAAGGAAGGGTTTTGAGCATGGTGGTAACCCAATCAAATTTGTATTTTAGAGGATTTCGTGACTGGGAGACAGCGAGAGTGCCCTGGTGAGGTGGGAGGAGGAGGGAGGCAGTGCTAGGCTTTCAGGGTGTGGACAGATTGATGAAATCGTTTAGAATTGGAACTCACATGGCTGTGTTCCCACTCCTTCACCTGCACCAGGGGTGTGTGTGTGTGTGCGCGTGCGCGTGTGCGTGGTGGGGTCATGCTCTCTTCATGGGATAGATGCGGGTGATGTGAGCATATCCCTCCTCATACATCGGAGGGGAGATAATAGGACCTTGCCCTCCCCATGGGGGCAGTTGAGAGTGATGGAGCCGCGTTCCCTCTTCGTGGGGAGGTGAAATGATGAGGCGTCCCACCCCTATGGAGTAGTGGTAATGGGGCCATGCCTCTCTCCCCAGTGCTCTCTCTCCGTCTTCCCCAGGGTGTCGCGCCTGGCGTCTGAGAAGCGGGAGCTGGAGGTGCAGCTGGGCCGATCGCGCGAGGAGGCGCTGGCTGGGCGCGCGGCCTGCCAGGAGGCCGAGGCACTGCGTGGGTTGGTGCGTGAGCTGGAGCTGGAGCTGCGGCAGGAGCGCGGCCTTGGGCACAGGGTGGCCGGCCGCCGAGGCCAGGACTGCCGCCGCCTGGCCAAGGAGGTGAGCGGCGGGGACCCGTGGGCGGCCGGCGAGGCGTGGACCTCGGCCTCAGTCTGGACCTCTGTGCTCCTCTCCCCTCCATGCAGCTTGAGGAGGCGAAGGCATCCGAGCGGAGCCTGCGCGCCCGGCTGAAGACGCTGACCAGCGAGCTGGCCTTGTACAAGAGGGGGTGAGAGGCCAGGCCTGGGGGTTATTGGGTGGATGGGCGGGGCCTGAGAGGGGGTGGAGCTTGAGAGGTAGGGTGGGGCCTAGTAGGGTGGGTGGGGCGGGGCTTAAGGGGAGGCGGGGCTTAGTGGACCTCCCGGAGCCCAGACATGCTTCGGGTGCAGTGGTTAGAAGGTGGACCCCACGCATGCAGGCTTGGGGTTGGCGTTCAGGAGGAGGGAGTGGGAAAGGGGCTGGCCTGAAGGTCTCCTGGAGCGAAAGGGTGCGGCGCAGCAGAAGGGATCAGGGTGAGGTCTGCTAGCATTTATGGGGTGGGTGGTGGAAAATTGGGAAGGTTTTCGGGGGGTTGTGGAAGACTCCAGGAAGAAGGGTCTGGTGAAGGGGTTGTGTTGAGAAGATGTAGGGAAATGACAGACGGGTGTTTTAGGGGTTTGGGTGGGGCCTGGGGGAGGGTATCCAGCCCAGGAATACATGTCTAGGAGCCGATGGAGATGGGCCTGAGGGTTCGGAGAGGGTGCGGTCGGGGAGGAGCCTTGCGATTGGGTTTGTCGGGGCTGGCGGGAAGCTGACAGCTATCCCTGTGGTCTTAGGAGGCGGACTCCGCCGGTGCAGCCGCCCCTGGCGCGGGAGAACCGGGCCTTGTCTTCCCGGGAGCGCTCCACGTCGCGAGGCCGCGGCGCCGCGCGCTCCTCATCCTGGGAGAGCGGCCGCGGGAGCCGGGGTCGAGGCCGACCCGCGCGGCCCTCGCCCTCGCCCACAGGTCTGTGCCCCTGCCCTGCGGTGGGGAGGGGACGCACTAGCGCTGCTGAGGCCCGTCCTGGGACCTACCCGCCGCCTCTCCCACGCTGTCCTAGGTGGTCGCGCGCTCCGCTTCGACCCCACGGCCTTCGTGAAAGCCAAGGAAAGGAAGCAGAGAGAGATCAAGATGAAGTCAGTGTTCCTTCCTCCCTCACCTGCCCCCGCCCCTGCCCCGTGCCCGCTCCCGGGCGCTCACCTCTCTGCGCCATCATCAGTCCGCATCCCCTGCCACCTGCTCGCTTCTCGCTGGCTACCCCGCCCGCTCCGCTTTCCGTCTGCCCCACCTCCTTGTCTGTGTTTCCTACGGTTTCCTCTCCTAGGCCCGTACCTCGGGCGGTCGTCGGCGTGGCTGTGACCTTTAGGGGCGCAGCGACCCCCTTGTCCGCAGGAGTTGGGTGCACAGGCCGACGTCTCCTTTCTTGCTTCCCAGGCAGCAGCAGCGGAACCAATTAGGCAGTGGAGGAAGCGGGGACGGTCCGTCAGTCTCCTGGCCTCGCCAGACCCGGCCCCCTGCTGCCGTGACTGGACGAGGGGACGCCCCTAACCGCTCCCGAAACCGCAGCTCCTCAGGTAACCGGCCTGGAGCTCAGGGCCTGGGACTTGGAGCCGGCGGGCTGGGCGGGACTGAGCCGGGCTGGCCGGAGGGGCGGGGCTGGGAGGTGCTAGGCGGGACTGGGCGGGGCTGGGAGGCGCTGGGCGGGACTGGGCAGGGCTGGCCGGAGGGGCGGGGCTGGGAGGCGCTGGGCGGGGCCTGCAGGCTGGGCAGGACTGGCGGGAGGGGCGGGGCTGGGAGGCTCTGGGCGGGGCCTGCGGGCTGGGCGGGACTGGGAGGTGCTGGGCGGGGACGACGGGCTGGGAGGGGCTGGGAAGTACTGGGCGGGGCCGGCGAGGGCACGAGAATCACGCCCTCCGTCTCCCTCTAGTGGACAGTTTCCGCAGCCGCTGCTCGTCAGTCAGCTCCTGCAGCGATTTGGAGGATTTCTCTGAGTCGCTTTCCAGAGGGTAAAACTAAAGGACCACCTCGAAAGGGTTTCTGGGGAAACTAGAAACAGTCTTTTGCTGGGAAATTGGGTGATGGAGGCTGGGGGCCTTGAAACCACAAAGGTGGGGGACATGGGAAGTACCAAAGCCTCTCCACCACTGGTCCTTGATTACTCCTTTCTCGCAGGGGTCCCCGCCGCCGTGGCAAGCCTCCCAGCCCAACGACCTGGAATGGGTCCAAAACGGTGAGGAGAAGGGGTGACATAAACCACTGGAACACAGCTGTCCCCATTTGTCGTGATTCCTTACTGGGGACCAAGTGCAGAGGCGACTCTGAATGCTTCTGGCAACAGGGCTTTTTTGTTTAAGAGAGGGTCTCGCTCTGTCCTCCAGGCTGGGGTGCAGTGGGGCAGTCGCCACTCATAGCAGCCTTCAACTCCTGGGCTCAAGGGACCCTCCCACCTTGGCCTCTGGAGTAGCTGGCACTAGACTTTTTTTGGGGGGAGATGGGGTTGAGACTGGGTAAGGGGGGTTGTGTTGTCTCTTTATGTTGCCCAGGCTGGCCTGGAACTCCTGGCCTCAAGCCATTCTCAGCCTCCCACAGCGCTGAAGTTACAGGCTGAGCCACCACACCTGGCCTGGGAACAGCGGGTTTAGAGAGCTTTGGATTGGAGGAGGAATAATGAGGGGCACGTGATGCTCTTTAGGGCTTTGACTTCTGATTGTCAGGTCTTAAAACCTGGCTCCTCCTCCTACCAGTTCAGTTGTATGATTCTGGGCAGTTCTTTTTTTTTTTTTTTTTTTTTGAGACAGAGTTACGCTCTTGTTGCCCAGGCAGGATTACGATGGCACGATCACGGCACCGCAACCTCCGCCTCCCGGGTTCAAGTGATTTTCCTGCCTCAGCCTTCCCAAGTAGCTGGGATTACAGGCGCACACTACTACACCCGGCTAATTTTGTATTTTTAGTAGAGATGGGGTTTCTCCATGTTGGTCAGGCTGGTCTCGAACTCCCGAACTCAGGTCATCCGCCTGCCTCAGCCTCCCAAAGTGCTGGGATTACAGGCATGAGCCACCGCGCCTGGCATTCAGGGCAGTTCTTTCGCCTCTCTGTACCTTAGTTTTTATCCGTTAACCAGGGATGGTAATGGCATCACCTCCTGGGGCTATGTGAGCATGCCAGGAGGTTATTTTGCATATAATGAATGCCCAGTAGGTGTCAGGCTTTATTTTTCTCCAAGGTCCTTAAGCTAAGGATTTCAGTGGGATTTGGGGGGACAGGAATGGAGAGACGATGGCTGACCCCCTTTCCTACCTTCCCCATCACCAGAAGTCCACCCCTGTGGAACGCAGCCACCATGAGAAACGTCTGGCCAATTCTGGAGGCTGGGTCCCCATCAAAGGTGAGCCTGGGACTCCGCATCCCCTCTCCCAGCCCCAGCTCCTGTTGGCATGGTAGTGGGGGCAGCGGTATATTGGGGACCCCCCCCACACCCACACCTGCTCTCACAGAGTACAGCTCGGACCACCAGGCGGCTGACATGGCCGAAATAGACGCACGTCTGAAGGCCTTGCAGGAGTACATGAACCGACTGGACATGCGGTCATGACGTGGAGAGGGGGTACTGCCCCTCCATCCCCCACCCACCACTGAGTATGGCTTGGGGTGTGGGGCCAGGGTGGCCTCCAGCCCCACCCAGGCCCTGCCCTGGCCCCGCCCCTCCATGTGCCCCTGGGGTCTCAGGCGTGTGAGGCCCTGACCCCGCCCTCTCCCCAGGCAGTACATGCTGGGAGGGAGGATGTGTGCATTTTGTAAATAAACATATTTGCCCTTGGGACCCCTCAGCTTATGACTAAAGGATGAGGGTGGAGTGGGGAGAAATGTAGAGGAAGAGAAATTGCAGGGTATAACTGGGACCTGTGTGTCTGTGCCTCAGAGGCAGATCAGGGCTTAGGCCCAGGAAAAGCTTGTATACTCTGAACAGTGCAAGGGGAGACCTGGGGGAGGAGTGAGTAGCCTGTCCCCAAAGGAGTCCAAGCAGAGGTTCTGTGCAGGATGTCTATGGCTGTGTGGTGGGAAGAGGGTATCTTGCAGCTTGGTTCACTGCCTGGGAGGACCCCCAGCTGCTACTGTGACATCCAGGCTGCCGTGGTGCTGATTCCTGGGCTCTGACCTGAGACCTCTGGGTTCTGAGCTGTGATGTTGCTCTCGAGCTGGGATCTCCGGGGTCTTGGTTCAGGGCCGGGGCCTCTGGGTTCGGAGCACCAGTGAGGAGAGTGCTGGGAGGTAGGGGGTGGAGGGAGAGAAGGAGGGGAGGTGTGTGGCGGGACCTGCCCAGGAATACATTTTGAGCTGCAGCTGCACCTTTATTGGAGGAGGTGGCAGTAGGGTTTTGGCCGTGGGAGGAGAGGAATGGGGTGCCGCCCAGCAGGGCCTCAGGCAGCGCGGTAGTGTGGCCAGTTCTGGATGATGTCGTAGAGCTGGTCGCCTGGAGAGAGCGTACGCTGCACATCCCGGTGTCCTTTGACCTCATAATCGGAGCTCAGGGCTTTCTGAGCCACGCCGCACGCCAGTAGACTCTGGGCTGCCCGGAGGGCCCGGGCTGGGGGTACCCGATCTGGGGGAGGCAGAGGCAGGAGTGAGGCGGGGACTTCCCTGAAGGGCAGTGGTAATGTAGGGGAGTGGGTTTGTGTCCTCTGAGCTGGACTTCACCTCTCTGTGCCTCAGTTTCCTCCGAGAAAGGAGAGAATATTGCCACCTACCCACAGGGCTGTGGGAGGTAAGAGGAATTACTTTTACGTAAAATCCACAAAATGGCACCTGGCACAGAAGAAGCCGTTAGTAAGTCTTGGCGGTCATAGTGACGATTGCGTATTCTCATTCCTCTGTTGCCAGACCTCTGGCTCCTGCCCACAACAATAGCTAACGTTAATCAAGTGCTTCTTAGGGGCTGTGGCCTAGCATAAGGATTTTTTTTTTTTTTAATACGGAGTCTCGGTCTGTCACCAGGCTGGAGTGCTGTGGTGCGATCTCGGCTCACTGCCACCTCTGCCTCCCAGGTTCAAGCCATTCTCCTGCCTCAGCCTCCTCAGTAGCTGGGACTACAGGCACCTGCCACCGTGCCTGGCTAATTTTGGTATTTTTAGTACAGATGGGGTTTCACCATATTGCCCAGGATGGTCTAAATCTCCTGACCTCGTGATCCGCCCACCTTGGCCTCCCAAAGTACTGGGATTACAGGTGTGAGCGACTGTGCCTGGCTGGCGGAAGGATTTCTGTATCAATCAGTTAATTCTCACCCCCACCCTGTGGTTGGAAATGACCCCCATTTTCCAATGGTGGAAACGAGGCTCAGAAAATTGAATCACTTGCCCGAGGTCACGGATCTTGTAGGTGGTGGAGCCTGTCAGCCACCAGCCACCGTGTCCCTGCCCTCCCAGGTCCCACGTGAGCCCCCATCCCAACTGGCTGGACAGTTACTCACCCATGTAGTTGCCCATGAAGGTGATGCCGATGGACATGGTGTTCCAGAGGTGACCCGAATGGTCTCCCTTGAAGCCCCAGCCACGGCCCTCATACACGAGCCCGTCTTCTCCAATCAGGAAGCTGCACGGGGAGGTGGGGGGCTTGATGAATGAGGGAGGGCTTCCCGAGAAGGACTCCTGCCCTTTCCTCCACTCACCTTGCCTCTGTTCCTGCCCTGGGGCACACAACTTCCCCAGCATCCTTCTTGTCCCTTAATTTCCCACGACTGTTAGACTGTTAACAATGACTGTGGTCGTTTATTGGGCCCCTGGCATTCGCCAAGCACAGCTCTGCATGCAACCTTTTTTCCATCCTCACTGCAACCCTGTGAGTCACCACCACCCCCATTTTATATCGACAGAGTCAGAGCGGTAGAATCGTCTGCCCTGGGTCACAGCCCATCAGGGGCCCAGCTGGGGTTTTCACCCAGGCCTCTGAGGTCCCCACCCATGTGATCTTGTGCCTTGCTCCCTCCTGCCTCCCTAGAGGATTTCTGGAAGCCTCGTTTTGCTGAATCCTTGTAGGACTGACCTCTGAGGCAGGAACTGTTACCATCCTCATCTTAAGCTGAGAGAGCTGAGACTCAGAAGGCGACATGATTTGTACAAGCTCCTCAGAGCCCCCTTCATCTCCAAACTCTGCCCTAGCCCCAGCCTGCTTCCTGCCCTCGGGGTCCACTGGGGTGACAGGATCAGAGACTCAAAGTCACAACCAGATACCGACCCTGGAGCCCCAGCACCTGCCTCTTGGAGGTTTCCAAGCCTGGCAAGATCCTTAAGGCTGATTCATTCAACATGTCTGATTGAGCGCATCTGACTTGGCACATGGTAATGAACTAGAACATCAGTGTCTGGGAGCTGCAGTATGTGCCAGCTCAGCCCTGGTACTCACAGCATCCTTAATGATGCACAGAATGTCAGAACTTCCAAATCTTGAGTCCTGAATCTGCCACTTAGGAAGCCAGCTCCCAGAATCTGGCCCTGGTGATGCTGGCTGCTGGGACTGGCTGGTTACGGCCCTGCCATATTCCCGGTGCCTGGCATGGCAGTGGAGGGGTGGGGGGTGGTTGGTTCTCGCTGGTCATTTGTTGCATGAATGCATTTAAACCTCAGCCACCATCGCCAAGCGGGCACAGTCAAAAGCCCCATTTATGGGTGAAGAAACAGGCTCAGAGGGAGAAGGTGACATGACCTGGAAAGGGGATTCAGAACGTGAGAACCAGATTCTGAATCCTAAAAGCTGAGCGCCAGACTTCAGGCTGCCTCTCTGTGTGGTGGTGTAGACCCGAGGCTGCAGAGCCAGGTTGGCCCTTCATAACTTCATGGGAATGCTTTAGAATTGAGCACTTGAGTCTTGGAAACAAAACCTTGAATTTGGAGTCTTTGATAAACTCTTGGAAGGGCTGGGAATGCCTTTGGAAGCCTCTAGACTTCTTTGGGTGGGGTCTGTTTTTATTTTTTTACTTTTTTTGTGTGTGTGTGACATAGCCTTGGGAGGTCCTGAGAACATGTGCCCCCCGGTGGGGTCTGTTGAAGCTGTCTCTTGGGACCTGGGGATCCATGTGTTCTCCAGTAAGCTCTGCAGGGGATTCTGATGCTTACCTGGGTCTGAGAGTCTGCAGGGTTCAAACGTTCCCTCTCCTTGGAAACCCTCAGGCTGGATTGCAGCCCATTGTAAGGAGGCACGGTAGCAGGTAGGCGTGGCCGGGACGCGCTTCAGCAGGCACCCTTTAGAGTCTGTTCTCCCCACAACCGCCAGAGGGAGCCTCTTATACTTACAGCAGCCCCCCTACCTGCTCTGCACGGAAGCCTCCCGTGGCTCCCATCTCACAGTAAAAGCTACAGTTTTCACTGTGGTCCACAAGGCCCTGCCTGGTCCCGCCCTTTCCTCATTTCATTCCGCTCCTCCGGCTGTGTTCAGCCACCTTGTCCTTCCCACGGGACCCGCCCACTCAGCCCCGTTGGCTTTGCATCCTGCACCCCTCAGTCGGCTCCCACATCCCAAGGCAGCCAAGAGCGGCCAAGGCAGCCGCTCTCCGGGAGGCCTTCCCTTGTCCCACCCTTCCAAAGAGCCCGTGTGGGTCTGGCCCCAGCCTGAGGTCAGCCCCCCTCACCTTGTTCTTTTCATCCATCACCTCTGTCACCCTCTGAATTCACCTGTGGCCTTGGCTTGTTTCTCCCTGCTAATCTTTAAACCCCAGGAGGCTAGAGTGGCACCGTTCTCCATGGCACATCTGGCACGCTGCCTGACGCATAGTAGGGCTCTAATGGCAATAGCCCGTGGCTTTGCGAGCCCCTGTGTGCCAGGCGGTGTCCTAGGTGCTTTGCCTGTATTGGCTCATTTAAGGAGCAGGTGGGGCGCAATCCCTTGGACTTTGCCAAGGAGGAAGCTGAAGCTGGGAGGACCTGCCCCAGCTGGGGAGGGACCTGCCTCAGGCCTCAGCCAGCAGTAAGCTGAGCTGACCCTGGAACCTGGCTCCGCACTGAGTCAGCCTGGTTTTCTGCCTCCTAAAAAAGGTACCAGGCATCAGTAAGGGGCGCTTTCAAAAGGTGTTGCGGACACGTTGGTGTGTGTTAGGCAAAGCCTGCCCCTTCCTCTGGGGAGTGGGGCTTGGATTTCAGCCCTTCCCCACCTCCCCACAGCATCTTTGTGCTGTGCACTCCTTCCCCATGTCTGCCCCGGCCCACACAGTGACCCAAGGGAGAAACGAAAACTGCGAGGTTCAGTAAGCTGCCCGGAGTGTCAGCCGGGTGGCCCCAGCACCGATCCAGCTGGCGGGGGCTTGCACACCTTTGCCTCTGGGGTCCCCAATCCGGCTCGTGCCTCCCCGCTGGACTCACTTGTAGCCCACGTCGCACCAATTCTGTGTCTTCATGTGGTAGTACTGCACATTCCGGGCCTGCTGCTGGCACGAGGCTGGGGTGTCGCATTTGCTGCCCGCCGTATGCGACACCACCACGTAGCGCACGGGCTGGCTCAGGGGCGTCGTGCACTTTGACCCCAGGGCCCCCCACTCCCTCCGAGGCACTATGGGGCTGCAGCAGGCCGGGACTTCTGTCTTCTGAGCCTCCCTGAGTCGAAGGAGGCTGAGGAGAGCCCAGGCGAGCAGCGTGCGGCGACGGGACATAGCGGCAGGGGCGCGGTGACCTCTAGGAGCGCGCAGTGGTGGGGCCGCCTTTATTTGCTGGGGGATTCCGGGAGTGACCCGGAGAGTCTTGCTTCACACCCTGCCGGTACTTCCCCTCTGGTCCAGCAGACCCCAGACTCAGCTTCCTTCTTTGGCAGGGCCAGGGCGGGATGCACTGGGGTTGGGGTCTGGGTCGCGCCCATGGCAATGACAGGGCCCCTCGCTCAGCAGGGAGGGACGCACAGGCCCCTGGGCGCTTCGCCCCGCCATTTCTGGAAGACCTGGGGCCGGGATCCCGGTCCTGCTTGTCTCTCAGTGGAACATTGAACAACTCAACAGGGACTTACACTGCAGAGGCCCGGGGCGTTGGCACATCTTCTCCCCGCAAGGATTGAGGTAACAAAGGTGCCTTTTTAAAAAACACTTCCTTCCTCCCAGGTCCAAGCCTGATGCCATTTACCCTTGCAGCAAGCTCAAAAGTTGAGTATCCGGAAGCCTATTTCACAGCGGAGTAAACTGAGGTTGGGAGCAGGGAAGTCACAGGCTGAGACATCGGACTCACTGGAGTCCCGCGTCTAGAGCCAGACTGCCTGCGTGTGAATCCCGGGCACTCAGTGTGCGAGAGCCTGCAAGGGATTTTTAAAATGTAAAAATATTTTTTAATTTTATTTTTTTATAAATATTTTACTACTTTTTTTTATTTTTTATTTTTTTTGAGAGGGAGTTTTGCTCTTGTCACCCAGGCTGGAGTGCGGTAGCGTGATCTTGGCTCACTGCAACCCAACCTCCACCTCCCGGGTTCAAGGGATTCTCCTGCCTCAGCCTCTGGAGTAGCTGAGATTATAGGCATGCACCACCATGCCCAGCTAATTTTTGTATTTTTAGTAGAGATGGGGTTTCACCATGTTGGTCAGGCTGGTCTCGAACTCCTGACCTCAGGTAATGCACCCGTCTCGGCCTCCTAAAGTGCTGGGATTACAGGCGTGAGCCACTGTGCCCGGCCTAATTTTTATAATAAAACTATATATATTTGGAGAGAGATGGGGTCTCACCAGGTTGCCCATGGTTGGTATTGAACTCCTGAGCTTGAGGCATACTCAAGGTACTGGGATTACAGGCATGAGCCACGGCCCCCCAAGGTGCTGGGATTACAGGCATGAGCCACTATGTCTGGCCACCCTGCAAGTGATTTAACCTTCCTGTGGGGGTGATATATAAAGTACCCGACTCAGAGGGTTGATGAGGGATTAGTTGAGTTGCAGAAGCAGAGCCCTTAGAAGGTGTCTGGCATAGAATGCCACAGCCCCACCCCTGGGTCTAGAACTCCAGCCTGCTCTTGGTAGGAAGAAACATGCTTTATACATGGGTACCTCTGGCAGCTTAGTTAGGGAGAGGAGGGAATCTGGGGTCTGGAGAGAAACAGCCATTTGCCCAGGGCCAGAGTGGGTTGGGGTCACCTGTTGGGGCAAGAAGGCTTTCCTGGGCCCTCTGTCCTGCCCAGGTCCCCTTCCTATGCCTTCCCAGCACTCGTGGTGAGTTCAGGACAGACTGCCTGGTTCACTCTTCTTCCCCTTCTACTTTACTGGCCCTTTAAAAAATTACAAAAGACATCTCTCATTTGCTCTCTGGCAGGGAAATCAAAGTAAATAAATTACAAAAGTAACACATGCTTTAAGAAGTTGAATTGATACAAAATGTTAATCACCTGTGTCCCACCCCTCCAGCTTTGCCCACCTGAGGCCACCTGAGAACAGTATGGTGTGTTTTCTTTTTCTTTTTTCTTTCTTTCTTTTTTATTTTTTTGAGATGGAGTCTCCCTCTGTCGCCCAGGCCAGAATACAGTGACTCGATCTGGGCTCACCACAAGCTCCGCCTCCTGTGTTCAAGTGATTCTCCTGCCTCAGCCTCCCAAGTACCTAGAATTACAGGTGTTTGCCACCACGCCCAGCTGATTTTTGTATTTTTGTAGAGACAGCGTTTCACCATATTGGCCTGGCTGGTCTCGAACTCCTGACCTCAGGTGATCAACCTGCCTTGGCCTCCCAGAGTGCTGGAATTACAGGTGAGCTACCGCGGCCGACCGGTGTGGTGTGTTTTCATCCTCCTTGTTCTGCATTCTCACGTACATTGTACTCATGCTGTTATTGAATTGTGCACTAGGCATCTGTAGCACTTTTCAGAAATTGTCATATACTCACAATAAGCTTGCAAGATACATATTATTATTAACCCCTTTTACACTTGATGAAATGGAGGCTTGAAGTGGGGGATGATCACATACAGGAGGTGGTGAAGCCAGGGTTTGGCCACAGGCTTTCTGCCTCCAGAGTTCTAAACTGTATTCTCTTCCGTACAAACATATAAGGACATTAAAAAAAAATCTAAACCATCTGATTCAATTTACCTTTTGTCACCTAATATTTTATGGGCATCTCTCAAGTGCAGTATATCTAATTCTAATTTATTCCTTATAATAGTTGCACAATATGCCATAGTATCGGTTCAGCATTGTGGATCTTTTAGTTTTTGAAGGTTTTCCAGTTTTTTCCCCCCACTACACAAAATAGTTTCAGACATACATCCCTATGCACTGGTGCATTTATAAGTAAATTATAATCACAGAGTTATTAGGTCAAAGAGTATACATATTTAATTACTATTACTAGATTGTTTTCCCCCAAAGGCTAGTAATACTTCATATTTTTCTTTTCTATTTATTGAAACAGAGTTTTCACTCTTGTTGCCCAGGCTGGAGTACAATGGTACAATCTCGGCTCACTGTAACCTCCACCTCCCAGGTTCAAGCAATTCTCCTGCCTCAGCCTCCCAAGTAGCTGGGGTTACAGGCATAAGCCATCACACTGGGCTAAGTTTTTGTATTTAGTAGAAATGGGGTTTCACCATGTTGATCAGGATGGTGTCGAACTCCTGACCTCAGGTGAACCACCTGCCTCAGCCTCCTAAAGTGCTGGAATTACAGGTGTGAGCCATGGCACCCAGCAATAATTCATATTTTTCACCAGTAATGTTTTGGAGCCTCCTCACCCCAGAAATGGGTGTTATTACCTCTTTTTTTTTTTTTTTTTTTTTTTTTTTTTTATATGAAGTCTCACGCTGTCACCCAGGCGGGAGTGCAGTGGCGCAATCTCAGCTCGCTGCAACCTCCACCTCCTGGGTTCAAAGTCATTCTCCTGCCTCAGCCTCCCAAGTAGCTGGGACCATTCTCCTGCCTCAGCCTCCCAAGTAGCATGCCACCACACCCAGCTAATTTTTTTTATTTGTAGTAGAGACAAGATTTCGCTATGTTGGCCAGACTGGTCTTGCACTCTTGAGTTCAGATGATCCATCCACCTTGGTCTCCCAAAGTGCTTTTTTATCAATTAACTGTTCATATCCAGTGCCCATTAAAAAATATTAGGTTGTTTGCCTTTTTGTTATTATTTGCAAAATAGAATCCCATAATTGGAATTGTTGAGTACTTAGGTGTGTACATTTTGTGTATTTGTGTATTTCAGTTTTTCTTAGAAGCACTAAAGAGTAACGTAATATAAAAAGTGTACACTTTTTTTTAAGAGTTGATAGACTTAATAGAGTAGAGAGCTTATGAATTTTCATGAAGTGAATCCACCTGTGTATCCAGTGCCTGGATTAAGAAGTAGAGCGACACTTAAAATTTTAATAGGAATTAGCAAAAACAATACCAAAAAGATTTTAGTATTTATTTTTTCTACAATGTGATCAGTTTTTAAGTGTTTTACTAATCCAAAGAACAAGATCTCATTATTGCTTTATTTGCATTTCCTTGAACATTAGAGAGGTGATTATCTTTTTACATGTTTATGGCTGTCAACATCCACCTTCAAGTCATCTGTTCATCTCTTCTGATCATTTTCTTGTTGAGTTATTGTATATGGGGGATATTAGCCCTATGTCTTATCACATGTGCTACAAACTAATCTGTTAAAAAAAATCTAGATTTTTCTTTTATAGTTTCTGTGTTTCCTGTCTTGCCTTAAGAGGGACTTTTCACACTAAGATTGTAAAACTTTTTCTATTTAAAAAGATTATTTTGTGTTTTACTTTTAGATCTTTACCTTGGCTAAAATGTATACTTTCATGAGGGTTTGAGCTTGTTTCCAGATGGCTAGCTGTTTGGCCAAGTACTATTTATTGTATAAGTGATCTGGTTTTAAATTTCCATTCTGCCCCTTATTAGCTGCATGATCTTGGGCAATTGGGTAGCAATTGACACAGTTAACCACTTCCTTCCCGAAATACTTATTTCCTTTAGCTTTTGTGATGTAAGATTGCCTTGATTTTCCTTCTGCTTCTCTGGCTGGTCTTTATCCCTCTCTCTTTTTTTTCAGAGTAATTTTCCCTCTGGACCCTCACAGTACTCATTTTGTGTTGAGTGACCTTATCCATATAATGGCTTTAGCCATAGTCAAAATAGAGAGGATTCCTGTATTTTAGTTTCTATTCCGGAGCTCTCAGCTGAGTTCTGGATCTGTGTATCCACCTGCCCACTTGACGCCTCTACTTGGATGTCCCACAGGCACCTGCAGTGCAAAATGACTCATGACCTCCTTCTTCACATCAGCACTCTCTCAGGAGTTCCTGTCTAAGGGAATGGTATCACCGTCTTCCCATTATAAAAGCCATACATTTCAGCACTATCCTTGACCAATTCCTGTTCCTTCCTCTGTTGTACCCAGCACCCAAAACAATGCCCAGCATATAGTAGGTGTTCACTAAATAGCTACTGAATGATTGAATGGATATGCAAACCACCAACAAGTCATACCGTTGTGATGAGTTAGACTAATTTACTTCCAGTCTCTGCACCCTGGTCCAGCCACCGCCTCCTCTCACCTGGATTTTGCCCTGCCTCATTCAGTGACCTCCCTGCATGAACTCTGGCCTCTGTGAGGCCAAAACTCTGCTCAGGTCTTTTCTGAAGGTCACCCTCAAAAGTGAGTCACATTTTTCAGTGGTATCTCATGATTCCTAGACTGAGGACCCAGCTCCTCCCCATGGCCAACAGCATGGGCTGCCCACAGTGTGGGCGGCCCCCATCCTAGCCTCACTTTGCTCACTCCCGAGAGCCTCCTTCTGACTCCTGCAGCCACTCTCCCCTTCTTGCTGCCCTTGGACATGCTTTGACTGCTCTGCCCCCTTGGGGACTTCAGACACACCACCTATAAGTTGTAAATAGAGGAACCTGGAACAATTCAGGAACTTTGTACCTTAGCTTTAAGATGACAAAACACCAAGCCAGCCTTTTGTAAGAAGACAGGACTATTTACACATCAGATTCCTTTTTATATTTATATTTTCTTTTTTCCCTTTCTTTTGTCTGTTATTTCTTTTGAGGGAGAGATTCCTTAAAGACACTAAGAATATAAACATGAGCCAGCTGGAGTGAATCCTTCCCTTGTGAGAGTTTTCTTTTGTCTGTATCTTTAAAAAATTTATTTACTTATTTTTTTGAGACCTTTTCACTCTGTTGCCCAGGCTGGAGTGCAGTGGCCCAATCTTTGCTCACTGCAACCTCTGCCTCTTAGGTTCCAACAATTCTCATGCCTCAGCTTCCTGAGTAGCTGGGATTACAGGCATGCGCCACCACGCCCAGCTAATTTTTTTTTCTGTTGTTGTTTTTTTTTTTAGTAGAGATGGCATTTCACGATGTTGGCCAGGTTGGTCTCGAACTCCTGACTTCAGGTGATCTGCCCACCTCGGCCTCCCAAAGTGCTGGGATTACAGGCATGAGCCACTGTGCCTGGCCATATTTACTTATTTATTTTTACGTACAATACAAACACTTTACATAAAGTTGAAGATCATCTCTGTGGACCAAGTGGTTAAGCCGAACACCCAGGATGCAGCGGCCAAGTTCAGGGTAGCCCCAAGTCTCTTGCTGTGACTCCAGCAGGGTGACCTTGCTGTCCTCATGGCACAGGGTCTTTTGTGTTGTGGATGATGCAGCGGCTCACGTAGTCCATAAGTTCTGTGTGTACCTGCGTGCCCTGTCCCTGTGAGCTGGTCCTGCCCAGCACCCTGGTGACCTCGAGGAAAGAAGCTGAGGTAAGACCTGGCCTGTCTGGCTCCTCTACTCTCTTCCTTGGCCCCCAGATACAAGCCCCCACCTCTTTAAATTTATTTTTTATTTTTTTCTGAGACAGAGTCTTACTCTGTCCCCCAGGCTGGAGTGCAGTGGCACCATCTCGGCTCACTGCAGCCTCTGCCTCCCAGGGTCAAGCAATTCTCTTGCCTCAGCCTCCGGAGTAGCTAGGATTACAGGCAGGTGCCACCATGCCTGGCTAATGTTTCTATTTTTAGTAGAGATGGGGTTTCACCATGTTGGCCAGGTTGGTCTCGAACTCCTGACCTTGTGATCCACCCACCTCGGCCTCCCAAAGTGCTGGGATTACAGATGTGAGCCACCGAGTCTGGCCAATTTACTTTTATTTTAAATTTCTTTTTAGAGACAGGGTCTTGTTTTGTCGCTCAGGCTGGAGTGCAGTGGCACCATCATAGCTTACTGCAGCCTCGAACTCCTGGGCTCAAGTGATCCTCCTGCCTCGGCTTCCCAAAATGCTGAGATTACGGACATGAGATACTGCGCTGGGCCTATTCTGTATCTTGTGGGCTTAAAATTGAAACATGCCTTGTGGGCATTTACTGCAACTTCAGTGAGTGATTATTATGTTGACTTTAATCCTATATTACTTGTGCACTTTTGTTTTGATAGGAGGAAATTAGATTTACTCCCTATATGTTTTAGAAAATTAAAGTTTTAAATATCAGACTCATAGCTGCCCTGATCCAATCTGTTAAAATTAATTAAGTCAGTTAAAAAACTCATCCTTGGCTGGGCACCGTGGCTCACACACCTCTAATCTCAGTACTTTGGGAGGGTGAGGCAGATGAATCACTTGAGATCAGGAGTTCAAGACCAGCCTGGCCAACATGGTGAAACTCTGTCTCTACTAAAAATACAAAAATTAGCCAGGCATGGTGGTGTGTGCCTGTAGTCCCAGCTGCTCGGGAGCCTGAGGCAGGAGAATTGCTTGAACCTGGGAGGTGGAGGTTGCAGTGAGCCAAGATTGCGCCACTGCACTCCAGCCTGGGCGACAGAGTGAGACTCTGTCTCAAAAAAAAAATAAAAATAAAAAAGTAAAACTGCAGTTATCTTGCTGTTAGCAAAAAACACTTGTGTTCTTTGTGTTAAAAATGATAAAAGTAAAATCAAATGGTGATGATTAACTATTTTAAAAAACAGATATGAGATATTTCACAAGGACATATTTAAAATACAGTGCAGAATCTTGACTTTCACTCCTTGCTGCTCCCAAGCCTGGAATGCTCTCTGCCTTCTTTTACCTCTCCTAATTGTCACCTACCGTTTCTTCTGTCACCTCATCAGGATGATACCTCCTGTCTGATATCTTGGAGGAGGACGGATTCCCTATTTGCTTTCCTCACATGATTTCTTCTCCTTTGCATTTGTCACAGTTGTAGTTTCTAATTTACCTCTATATTTTTCTAATGTTATGTTGGTGCAAAGGTAGTTGCTGTTTTTGTCACTGAAAGTAATGGCAAAAACCAGTTTCTTTTGCAGCAACCTAATAGATTTCTGTCTCTTCTAGTATACAATAAAGTCTATAAGGAGGGTATCCACATAACATGTTGTCCAAATCATGACACTTCAAAGTGCTGGGAGGCTGGCCACGGTGGCTCATGCTTGTACTCCCAGCACTTTGGGAGGCCAAGGTGGGCAGATGACCTGAGGTCAGGAGTTCAAGACCAGCCTAGCCAACATGGTGAATGAAACCCTGTCTCTACTAAAAATACAAAAATTAGTTGGGCATGGTGGCGGGCGTCTGTAATCCCAGCTACTTGGGAAGCTAAGGCAGAAGGATCACTTGAGCCTGGGAGGCAGAGATTATAGTGAGCCGAGATCGCCCCACTGCACTCCAGCCTGGGCAACAGAGTGAGACCCTGTCTAAAAAAATAAAACAACAATGAAAACAAAACCCAGGAGTTCCTGCACCCACATTCTAGTGGGGAAGACAGGAAGCAAATGAACAAACACCTAATAACTATTTTAAAAAACAGATATGGGATATTTCACATGGTAACCCGATTGGCGTGGTGTGGGTCAGATGAACAGGCTCCCAAGTCGTGTCCTCAGCTTGGTCTTGGCGCTGGGGAAAAGATGCTATGCGGTTTCCTCCTTCAGCCACCAGAGGGTGCACTCTCCCCGTTTGTCCTCATTGGCGCACTTTTTCTCCCGCACCTGTTAGTCACAGGACAGCCCCTTAGCGGGACAGGGATCCTGTTTCGTGATTTCCTGAGGGCCTGCCTCTACCAGGGAGTAGCGTGCTCCTGTGAACAGTAATAGCAACGATAATGTAGAGACTAAAAGCAGAGTACTGAGTTTTATGCTGATGATATCCAAAGTCTTGGGACATTTCATTTTTTTCTTTTTCCCTTTCTTTAAAAAAACTGGATGGGCATAGTGGCTCACGCCTGTAATCCCAGCACTTTGGGAGGCCAAGGTGGGTGGATCACCCAAGGTCAAGAGTTCGAGACCAGCATGGCCAACATGGTGAAACCCTGTCTCTACTAAAAGTATAAAAAATTAGCTGGGTGTGGTGGTGGGCGCCTGTAATCCCAGCTACTTGGGAGATTGAGGCAGGAGAATTGCTTGAACCTGGGAGGTGGAGGTTGCAGTGAGCCGAGATCGTGCCATTGCACTCCAGCCTTGGCAATAAGAGCAAAATTCTGTCTCAAAAAAAAAAAAAAGTGATCGGGTTGTTGGAGCTCTGTTCTCATAAATGAATTAATACATTCATGAATTAATGGGTTAATAGATTAATGGGTTATCATGGTAGTGGACTGGTAGCTTTATAAGAGGAAGAGAGACTTTAGCATCCTCAGCCCCCTCGCCATGGGTTGCCCCATGCTGTCTCCACACTCTGTAGGGTCCCCACTAGCAAGAAGGCTCTCATCAGATGGACTCCACAGATCCAGCCTCAGAATTGTAAGAAATACATTTTGGTTTTTTTAATATATAAATTACCCAGTTTCAGTTATGCTGTTATAAGCAACAAAAAAAAATCACCAAGACAGGAGTATTACTGGGTTAAGAAATAAAGAAAAAGAACTATCAATACAGGCAGCAATCTGGATAAATCTGAAGGGCATATGCTAAGTGAAAAGAAGTCAATCTCAAAAGATTTCATACTGTAAAACCCTATTTATTTAACTTTTTTTTTTTTTGAGATGGAGTCTCGCTCTGTAGCCAAGGCTGGAGTGCAGTGGCACGATCTCGGCTCACTGCAGCCTCCACCTCCCAGGTCCCCGTCAAGCAATTTTCCTACCTCAGCCTCCCAAGTAGCTAGGATTACAGGCATGAGCCACCATGCCCAGCAAATTTTTGTATTTTTTAGTAGAGACGGGGTTTCACCATGTTAGCCAGTCTGATCTTAAACTCTTGAGCTCATTTTCCACCCACCTCGGCCTCCCAAAGTGCTGGGATTACAGGTGTGAGCCACTGCACCCAGCCCTTTTTTTTTTTTTTTTTTTTTTTTTAGACAGAGTCTCACTCTGTTACCAGGCTGGAGTACAGTGGCACGATCTCAGCTCACTGCAACCTTTGCCTCCCAGGTTCAAGCATTCTCCTGCCTCAACATCCCAAGTAGCCAAGACTACAAGCGTGTGTCACCATACCAACTAATTTTTTGTATTTCTAGTAGAGATGGGGTTTTGTCATGTTGGCAGGATGGTCTCGATCTCTTGACCTAGTGATCCTTCGCTTCATCGTCCAAATGTGCTGAGATTACGGGCATGAGCCACTGCGGCCGGCCATAGCATTCTTACAGTGAGAAAACAGAGATGAAGAACAGATTAGTAGTTGCAAAGGGACCGATACAGTGTGTGTGTGTGCGTGTGTGCATGCCACTACAGTGGTAACACAGGGGACTTCCTTTGTGGGTCTGTATCTTGATTGTGGTGGTAGGTATACAAATATTTACATGGATCAGATTGCATAGAAATACACATGCACACACACACAGCAATGCATGTAAAACTGGTGAATACTGAATAAGGTCCTTTGTAATCTAGTTAACAGTAATGTACTCATATCACTTTCCTGGTTTTGATATTATGCTGTGGTTATATAAAACGTTCCCATTGGGGGAATGCTGGGTGAATGTTATGTGGGACTGTATGCGCTATTCAATTTCTTGTGAGTTTCTAATAGTTCAACTTATTTTCCAAATCTAAAGTGCTGGGAGGCCGGGCACAGTGGCTCATGCTTGTACTCCCAGCACTTTGGGAGGCCAAGGCAGGCAGATGACCTGAGGTCAGGAGTTCAAGAGCAGCCTGGCCAACATGGTGAAACCCCTGTCTCTACTAAAAATATAAAAATTAGTGGGGCATGGTGGCAGGCGCCTATAATCCCAGCTACTTGGGATTATACAAAAAGTTTAACACAAAAAGTAACTGCAAAAGAAGAAAACAAGAGGTGCTAGTGATGACCAGGTGACAGCATCCATCTGCTCCATTGGCAACTGTGGTGACAAGCACTGGTTTAAAATGGGCTGAATCGAAAGCTATTACTCTTGCCTTAGTCCAGGGATTGGCACACTTTTTCTGTAAGCACCAGGTAGCAAATATTTTAGGCTTTATGGGCTACATATAATCTCTATTGCATATTCATTTCTCTCTGTGTATATGTGTGCTTTAAAATGTTTTGTAGCTGGGCTTGGTGGCTCATGCCTGTAATCCCAGCACTTTGGGAGGCCGAGGTAGGCCAATCACCTGAGGTTGGGAGTTTGAAACCAGCCTGACCAACATGGAGAAACCCCGTCTCTACTAAAATTACAAATTTAGTCGGGTGTGGTGGTGCATGCCTGTAATCCCAGCTACTTGGGAGGCTGAGGCAGGAGAATCACTTGAACCTGGGAAGTGGAGGTTGCGGTGAGCCAAGAGGCTGCCATTGCACTCCAGCCTGGGCAACAAGAGTGAAACTCCATCTCAAAAAAAAAATGTTTTATAAATGTAAAAACCATTATTAACTCATTGACTGTTTAAAACAGGCCAGGTATTGTGTGTGTGTGTGTGTGTGTGTGTGTGTATGCACACGTACACACACAGATCAGATTCGGTCTGTGGGTTATAGTTTACCAACCCCTGCTTTATACAATATTTCTAAAGAACAGACATGTTATGTTTATTGACTCTGGAGTTGTTGCCAATGTCTTAACCACCTGTTCTGCCACTTGGAAGACTGTAGACCAGCAGACTAAAGACGTCTCTTTATAGGGCTGTGAACTCTGGAAATTCAATCACAGCTGCTGATGGAACCGTCTAAGTTTGTTAGCAGCTGTGATTCATTATTCCTGTAGATGCCCGTAGTAATGATGGCAGCAGGGCCCATCTGGGGCTGCCACTGCTATCATGTGGGATACAGCGGGGAGCACAGCTGGGGCTGCACACTCCACGTGATGGTTGGAGCTGGGGACAAGTGGGAGCCCCGCCCCTTCCAAGTTGGTGGTACAGGAGCTCCCTGGGTGCAGCTGCAGCCACCCAAGTCATGGACCCAGGCCTCCTGCTTCATGGAGCAGGCAGAGGCCCCACCCTCCCAGATGCAGCTGCAGCTGCCCCAGTTGTGGCTGTGGACCTTGGCTTCCCTGTGCTCTTGGAGGGACTGGGAGCAAGCAGGAGCCCCACCTTCCTGGGCACAGATGCAGCTGTCCAAGTTGTGGCTGCAGACCTGGGGCTCCTGCTGCATGGAGCAGGCCAGAGCCCAGCCCCACCAGGCATAGCTTGAGCTGCCCAAGCTGTGGCTGCAGACCCAGGCATCTCTGCACTCTTAGGGGCCTGGGAAGGCACTCCCGGCCTTCACAGGCTTAGAAGTGCCTGCTCCTGCTGCCTGGCTTCTTCCTGCTGTCAGCACCCACTGCAACCTCAAAGCAAAGTTGGGGCTGAGCTCAGGCACTGTCACAGCCTGGCTGGGTGTGCACACACCTGGGGCAGTGCTGACATACCAGCCCCCTGCCACCTCAGTCCCGTCTGGACTTTGGGCACCGATGAGCATGGGAGGAAAGCTGAGAGGGTGCTGAGGGAAGCTTGTCACTGGCCTGCAGGTGCCCCTTGGCACAAGCAGCTTGGGCACCATGGATGGCAGCAGGAGGCATACAGGCTTCTGGGCAGAAGGGGGCAGGTCCTGGTGAGACCCCACCTTCAGGCCAGAAAGGGCCTCAAGGCTGGGGGCTGCGCTGCCAGTTCCAGGACCAGAGGAGAAATTTGTGGTGGCTTTTCTGGGCCCACCCATGGCCAACTGTGGATCAGTCATCATGCACTTTCTCCCCTTGTGGCCCATAAAAGCCCTGGGCTCAGCCAGAGCAGGGCAGATGATGGGACAACCAGCTGCAGAAAGGGGTTATACTTCCTGTTGATAGCTGAAGACCATGGGATAACCAGCTGCAGAGAGGAGCTGCCCTCTCTATTGAGAGCTGGAGCAGATGATGGGATGATGAGCTGTAAAGAGGAGCTACCCTCTCTGCTAGGAGCTGGACACTTGTTGGGGTGACCTGCATGCAGAGAAGAGCCCCCTGCTGCAGGAGACTGGCTGTTCTATTGCAGAATAAAGCTCCTCTTCATCTTGCTCACCCTTGGGTGAGGACAGGAACTTGGGACCCACTAAATAGTGAGGCTAAAAGAGCTGTAACAGACAGGGCTGAAACATGCTCCTTGCTTACCACGTTGTAGGCAAAGAGGAGAGAAGAGCTGTGGCTCTTCGGGGATTCCAGACCTGGGAGCTCCCTGAGCCAGGGCTGTGACTCCCTCTTGGGGCCCTGCAGTTCCTGGTGTCTCCATGCATCTGGGTGCCACCACATTCCCCAGTTCCAGCCAGGGAAGCTGCCTGTGATGCACCTGGTCCAGCTGCAGCCTCACAGAGTGGGCACCCATGCTGGCACCTGGAGCTGCCTGACCTGAGGCAGCAGCTGGCATGTCTGAGCAGTGGCTGGACCCAACGCTTGCTCACACCCCTCCTAGTCTCCCTTGGAGGCAGGGGATCGCGGCCAGTAGAATAAGCTCAGTGCAGCCTGCCAGGCCAAGTGGGTAGGACGAGCCCAGAGGGTCCAAACAAAACTCAGGCAAAGGTGCCACCAGCCTTGGGTTTCTGGGCAGAAAACCAGCATCCCAAAGATCCCATAAGGGTTAGGGTTAGGACCCATTCTCTGATGAGACTGACTGGAATCAAGCTACTGATCAAATTTGTGCAAAGTTCATTGCTGTCATTGCCATCCGGATCCATCATTGCAACACACTGACTTTATGGTCATGCATGGAGAGCAACCCTAGCATCTGGGGAGAGAAGGCCACATGTAGAAGCCAGTGGAAACTTTAAAACTGGCAGGGACCAGGCAGGAGGAGGCAGAGTGCAACTAACCCATGTCAGCGGTTCTCTGGGCTTGTCTGTACATACACGGCAGTATCTCTTATCTTCCCTACCATTTCCCAGAGGGTTTCACCCAGCATGGGTGCCAGTAATAATATCTGCAAGGAACCAGAAAAAAAGTCCAATTTAAATACTCTCTTTCATATAATAATGTAAACATACATAGATACATAACATGCTCGTATTTTTATGTTACATCACAGTGCATTGCTTTTTTATTGCAGAAGGAATAGGTAATTTGATTCAGATATTACATATTTCTTCAGATACCTATACTCACCAGTGAGTAAATGCTAACAAAAAAGTAACGTTTCCAATGCTACATTTCATGTAGAAACCCTGGGTAGACAGCTAGATAGATTTTTCAGAGAATTTTAGTAATGTTTGAGGAAATTACCTGATGGTATTAATTGAACTAGGAAGATTATTACTTTTGTTAATTAAAATAATAGAACGCAAGTTTATACATTCTGAAAATTTTCTATCCAACGTACTTCCCAAGATGGATTCACTCGGCATAAGGGGTATGTGTGGGGTCCCCAGTTTACATGATCTTTACAAACACATTTACTTTATTGGATGCTTATAAGTCAACAGGAAACTCTAGCTCAGAGAGGTTAAGTAAATTTTAAAATTCCACAACTGGGAACGGTGTAGCTGGGTCCCTAAAGTCACGAGAGAGAATTATGAGAGTACTATAGGAAAGTTCAAAGGTACTGAAGCCAGATACTGGTAAGACTATTGATCTCCGAGGAGTGCAAATGAGGGGTGAGGTAAAAGGAGGGGAAGGAGACTATTTTTAGTTTTTAAAAACCATATCTGGAAGTTTTATTCTCTACACTCCTGTCTTCGATAATTTAGGGAGAATCTGGGCTTGGGCAAATACCCAAGGGCTAGAGCTGCCGTGTTCTCCTGACGTGAGTTTCAGTGCTTTCTTGGTGCCATTTTTGCTGCTTCAGCAGAGCATTTAAGCAGGACAGGATCCACTCTGGCCATCCAGGGACCGGCATCCAAGTTCTTGTTGTGGGTAGCAGGGACCAGCTAGCAAGCTTGAAATGTGCAGGTGGAACACAGAACTCCACCCACCCAGGCAGATAGGAGAGGATGGGCCCTCAGGCACTGCTGAGGCCCAACCCCCTCCCTCAGTGACATCTGCCTACCTAACATTCTTTCTGAACATCTGAAATTCTACCCAATTCCTGCCTGTCACCTGGGAGAGGCTGCCTGAGGCCAGGTGGAAATCACACCTGGATGCCACCAGAATGATTCAGCCCTTTCTGCACTTGTTCCAGAGGGGAAGCCCATGACAGGAGAAAAACCCAATGCTCTCCTGTGTGCCACATTCCAGCAGCACCCGGGGTTGTGGGAAAGTCTTCCCTGAGGCTTGCCCAGGGGTGCCTGGGATCAGGGGCTGCTTGCCTTTCTGGAGGAGCTGGGCTGGGACAGGGGAAACTGGGTCTAGTCTAGATGGTGTCTGTGACCTACAGGGGGCCTTCACGTCAGGGTGTTCCTTACATACAGGGTGAGAAAATGCGACCAACAGGTGTTGGAGTTTACTCTTATTTCCCAGGAAGCCATGAGAATCCTGTGACTCTGGAAAGAGAGACGATAACTTTCCCCCAAGTTATATGAGTTCCCAATAACAGGACACGGCAGTGAGTGACGCAGCCCTGTTCCCTGTCCTCAAACAGCTCTAGGTCCACCGTTCCTAGACAGTGACAACCCAGAGCTGGGAATGCACAGGCGGCTGCTTTGGTAATTTTGATACGGGGTTTGGAAAATCCCCACCAGGGAACTGTAGTGGACTTCAGGAGAAATGACACAGGTGGTTGTGTATGTGGAATGAATTTTCTTCTTCTTTCCTGAGGCAGAGTCTCGCTTCATTGCCCAGGCTGGAGTGCAGTGGCACAATCTCAGCTCACTGCAACCTCTGCCTCCCGGGTTCAAGCAATTCTCCTTCCTCAGCCTCCTAAGTAGCTTGGATTACAGGCACCCGCCACCAAGCCCAGCTAATTTAGTAGAGACGGGGTTTCAGCACGTTGGTCTTGAACTCCTGACTTTAGGTGATCCACCTGCCTTGGCCTCCCAAAGTGCTGAGATTATAGGTATGAGCTACCACGACCAGCATGAAATAAATGTTAAAAGCTAAATAGGACCCAGTGATGTAGGAGTTAAGAAACATTTAGACAGAGAGGGTAAGAAAGTCTTCGGTAATATTTTTCTTTTAATGAAAAGCCCCCTTCCCCATCATATTCTTATCTAACAATGATCAGCCATTAAAATCGAGCTGCAGACATAGAAGGGCAGGCTAGAAGCTTGCACAGGTGACTGCCAGCAGATGTACCAATAGGAAAAGGCTACCTGGGACTAGCCATTTTCAAAATAGTGGCCCCATCTTCCCTTTTCCTTTCCACATGTACAGGAGACAGCAGACAATATGGCGTCCAGCAAGTGGAAAGTCCATTTGCACAATGCAATTAGGGAGGGCGGCCAGATTCCTCCAGCACTATGTCAGTGTCACAGCTTTTCCAGCCAATCTGTGGGCCCTACAGGAATCACACCACCTCCTCAAACTTGTGGATAAAATACAGTACACTCCACTGTGGGCTGGAAGTCCCATTCAGTTGCCTCTTGAGAAAGAGAGCGCTTTCTGTCTCTTTTGTCCATTAAACCTCTGCTCCTAAATCCACTTCTTGTGTCTGTATACCCGATTTTCTTGGTATGAGACACTGAATCTTGGGTATTTACCCCAGATGATGACACCACTTTACAGTGTCAGCACTCCCCAAGAAGCATTCAGGCTTGGTCCCGTGTGAAGCAAGTGGGCAGTTAAGCAGGTGGCTTTGGCTGGTTTTTGAGCATGAGGCCATGGCGAGGGTTGCTGCATGTGGGCTGGAGTTTGAGTGGTTTGAGCGTCCTGCTGCTGCCAAGAGAGCGCATGGTGTGTCCGGATGTGACTGAGAAAGAGCTGGGATGCCGACAGTATCCAAAAACAGAATGTTCCTGTCATACAGGGAGATGAACAGGGCTGCTGGAAAATAGCTTCTCTGACCCTTTGAGAAAATGTAGAGAGAAGGTTCCAACCCAAGGCGGTTTGACCCCAAAGTCTCAGGATTGCTGAGAGAAGGACTCTTGCATCCACAGAGCCCTGGCCGTGCCCTGCTGCCCTCCCTCTGACCCAGCTTCTGACACCCCCTTTACCATCATCATCTCCCCCTGCCACTTTCTCTACCTGGCCTGACTCAGCGGCTGCCCTGACAGATGGGGGTCAAGGCCAAGGAGGGCTGGCTGGGCTCCTCTCTCCCCAGAGATGCCAACCCCAACCCTGCCCTGAGGAACGTGCTTCTCTCCGGCACTGGCTGGTCTCTAGGCCTAAATTCAACTTTGTTTTTGCTACAGAAAACCAGGCCAAATGCCATGCTCCATCTCAGCCTACGAAGCACCTAGGACTGACGCTGAGGGCTCTCAACTCATGTTTTGTGTGGGGGCAACATGCCAGGGCACTTAGTCTGTGATTTTAAGGAAGTCGAGGTGAGCCTGTGCCCAGAGGATTTTTCCTTCCAGTGTTTAGTAATTGTTTGACTGTGACTCACTAGGAGAAAGCCACATTGCATCAGTCTGAAGGAAAGTTTAGACACTGATGAATAAGATGCTGTGCTGTGCACACTCTATTTCTTTTGATTCTAGTTTAATGTGTAAGATACCCATGGTGACAAATTGATTCACAACCTGAGAATGTCACAATCCCCATGTTGGAGATCACTGCTGGACCCTGCAGCTGCAGGAGAGGGGTGTAGGAAGAGATGGCCGGGGCAGACCTGCATTACTTATAGTTAAATGATTACAAGCTTGCTTTGCTTTTTATACACTGAGATTTGTGCCACAGATCATATCCAAACTGTGGTGCAGTAAAATAAAAGCAGAGATCAAGGAGTAACAGGAGGCCTATGGTAAGGACCATCTGAGAGCGCCCTAAAACTGCGGAACACTGCAGTGTGGTTGCAGAACAGGAGAAACTGCTTTGGTCCCACATCTCTTCCCAACACAGAGTTTGTGTGAGGATCTCGTAAAGAGAGCTTATGCAAACACTCTGGGAGGTAATGCAACCTCTGCTCACAAGACTCGGGAGGGTATTTGCAGTTGGGAGCTGGTAAGGGCGGAAGGCCTTACAGGGCAGAGATCACTGGAACGCCACAGGCTCTGCTTATGTTCTCAGAATATGGAGCAATTCCAATTGTTCTGTGTGCACAATGCTTGGGAGATAAAAGCCCCTTGATGCACTGTGTGTGGTCAGACCTTATGGGCCTTATCTGCTGCACCTCTCTTGCCAAAGCACCTGGATAGACAATGGGTGGTAAAATCTTAGTATTTCTTAGAAGAACCACATTTGCTATTAACTGCTGCAGACACATGCTCTTCCGCAGCTATCTTCCTCCTCAACCCCCCTCTCCACAGCCTGCAAGATTAGTAGATAATACACCTAATAAAAGCGCTTGGAGCCCAGAGCTCAATGCCAACTCGGATCTCCCCACACAAATGCGTTGGACCCTTGGACCCATGCTGTAAAATTCTATTCTTGTGTCTTTGTCTTTATTTCTTTTCTCACTCCCTTGTGTCCGCCAGGACACGGGGCACCCACATACAGGGTTGGGCTGGTTCCCAACATCGGGAGGCCAGAAAGCAGAGTGATAAATGGGGTGGGGGATATGGGTGCTTAGCTCATCCACCCATGAGAGCAAGTAGGCCTGCAGGACTCTGGAAATTGCTGGAGATCACCACTCTACCCTGCAGCTGCAGGAGAGGGTAGGCCAGAAGGCAGAGTGAAAAAATGGGGTGGGGGATGTGGGTGCTTATCTCATCCACCCAGGAGAGCGAGTGGGCCTGCAGGACTCTGGAAATTGCATGACTATGTCTGCTCCACCAGCCTCCTGCCTGGTCTCCTGCTCCCATCTCAATCTCCCAACCAGCCTACTCCAAGCAGGAGTTAGGGATTTTCCTGAAACACAGTCTGATCACTTCTATCCCCTGATGAGGGCCTGCCTATAACTCAAGTGCACTGAGAAGAAAGACCAGTTCTCCCCGAGGCTCATAAGGGGAGATGGAGAAGGGAATTTTGGGAGCTTCCATGGTCTCCCGGGGCTCCTCATTTTCTCAGCACCTCCACATGTTCAGCAACCAGAAAGTTCAGTTCTTTTGTTCAAGAGTTTTTAGGCCAGGAGCGGTGGCTCACGCCTGTATTCCCAGCACTTGGGGAGGCTGAGGTAGGTGGATCACCTGAGGTCAAGAGTTCAAGACTAGCCTGATGAATGTGGGGAAACCCTGTCTCTACTGAAAAATACAAAAATTAGCCAGGTATGGTGGCGGGCTCCTATAATTTCTGCTACTCAGGAGGCTGAGGCAGGGAGAATTTCTTGAACCTGGGAAGCGGAAGTTGCAGTGAGCTGGGATTGCGCCAGTGCGCTCCAGACTGGGCAACACAGTGAGACTCCATCTCAAAAAAAAAAGAGTTTTTCTAGTTTGGTCTTCATCGCCTCCCCATCATCACCTTTCTTGGAGGTTAGTGGGTGACACTGAAGGTTCCTACCCTCTGATCCTCGAATCTCTTTGTCTTTCTTCTTGTGACTGCCCTGATGCTGAGGCTACCTGGGGGCCCCACCCTAAGTCACATTTTTAGCATGAACTCATGCTGTGTGATCTGAAAGAGACTCATTAGGAATAACAAAAGACGCTCCTATCACTCAGGAAGTTCTAAGTTTAGCTTTATGATAGGATTGAGGACCAAAGAACAAACATTTTCACGTTATAGTGTTGTACTGAACCGAGCACAGAAAGTCAACACCAAGACAAAAGTATGCCAAATTGCAGGGTCTTTATTGCTGGCGGCCATGGAGGACTCGAGTCTCTCCAACCCGTGGCCCCGAAAGGAGGGTGTCAAGACCTTTTATACCCGTACAACCACCTCGGGAGTGAGGGTGAGGGGCGGGGGTGGAGGTGAGGGGCTTCAGACATTCTTAGGGCTAGTAGATTCTGTAAATCACCTCCTGGGCAGAGATGAGGGTGAGGGGCTCTGGACATTCCAGTGGATTCCTGGGCGAAGATGAGGGTGAGGGGCTCCGGACATTCCAAGGGCCAGGGGACTTTTGACATTCTGATTGTTACTTAAGCGGTTCACAAAAGTCAAGATAAGCATTTGTTTACACATTGTCTGGGTAGGGTGGAAATTACAAGTCGCAGGGGCCAAGATGGCATGGGTTTGGACTGCTTGCCTGTC